>JASDQU011402983.1:26128-41009 GCA_032191745.1 Picea mariana | reverse complement strand
TATCCACATAGGCTATCTCATGGTCAAATCATGAGAACCATCATCATTGTTAGTATCATCTGATAGCATCAACTGCATCATCTCTTGAAGCCATACTCCATCTGAGTAATCGGGCATGATGTTGAATAAGTCACTCACTCCATAGAGTGATACAAGAACCATTCTTCTAATCTGGACATATGTCCTAGAAAAATAATTGTTCCAACAGATGTTGGAAGCCATGCCATGGGCTACAAGGACTATTCTTCTAATCTGGGCATTCGTCCTAGGAGAATGATTGTCCTGGACCATTTTCCACAGGGAGAATGTCTTTCCATCAACATATTGACTATTCATCTAGCTGATAATCATCTCCAACACTAGTGATAGTCTACATGGCAATCAGAACAATTCCATTCAATAGAACACAATTGTGTTTATCCATAGTAGTACAAAACTATTATCCAGTGGTACACAACCACACCTAGTAGCACACGGCTACTAACCAGTGAAACATAGTCACAATCAATGGAACACATCCACCACAGTGGCATACAAATATTTTCCAGAGACATACAGTCTCCTCAACAATGATATCATCTGATATCAACCTGCATAGCAATATCATGATACAAACTGAGTCATCTAGGCCATTCTTCCACTCACATATGTGAGATCTGGAAGAGCATCCTCCCTCATAAAGTAAAACATCAGACATGGGCTATCTGGACTATTCTTCCCAAGCATAGAAGAATAATTGTCCCTGATTTCTAAGCTTGGACCATTCACCTAACTGGGCCATTCCTCCGACACTAATCACAGTGTAACCTAGAGAGAATGAGTCTCCCTTAGGGAATGCCTATCCTCGATTGATGAACTTGGACCATTCACCTAACTGGGCCATTCCTCTAGCACTAATCACAGTGCAACCTGGAGAGAATGAGTCTTCCATAGGGAATGACTATCCCTGATTGTTGAGCTTGGACCATTCCTCTGGCACGAATCATAGTGTTATCACATTAAGTTGTCAAGGGTCGCAGGTCGCAGCCATGAGCACATAGAAACAATTAGAGCGGTCTAATATGGACTCAAATCAAGCGAGCGAGCAAGTTCAATTTTCAGCGAAGAAGATTCCATTCAAAGTTCATATTAGCGGCTCACGGGATTTTGGGAGTCCAAAATTGCGTGAAGTATAGCACCCGAAGTCCCGAAGAGGATCTCAGTCGTCCGATTCTCGAGGCCATGCATCGTCAAATCCTTAACTCCAGAGAATTTTCTTGGGGCAAATCAAGTTTGAAGTTTTAAAAGTCTGAAGCCCGAATCATGAAGTAGATCTCAACCGTCGATTCAAAAGGGGAAGATCTGATCCATTGATCTGAAGAGGGAAGATTTGAGCCACTGATTATAAATTCTCGCCCAAGATCACAAGATCGACAGCCACAGTCCATTGTGGGGATGCAATGTGCTTGGACGATAATTTTCTTGAGCAGTCCCGTAATTGAAACCGTGGTTTGGCAAAAGTAATACATGGCAAAAGGTGGTGGATTGCGGGCTCAAAAGCGGTGTGAACCCAAACCACCTTTGAGTGGCCCCACAATCACGTGTTTATATGGCATCCTATCCGAGAGCAGCGTGTGGCCACCCCCTAGGAATTAAGCCGCATTTCAATCCCGATGTAGGTCGTTAATGAGAGTGAGAGAGGTGGTTGACAACTCATCTCACCACATAAATGGAAAGCATGTTGAGAACGGTCGTGAGTGAAAATTGTCAATCCGAAGCTTCCTTTTGGACCGATTTTTCTGCAAAGCACATAACTGAGGCGAGCTCGCATCTAACATGAGAAGGCCTGCACAATTTGATAGATCAAGCACCGACTAAAAGATTTGAATGCAATGGTCCGATCACACTCCTGGTAGTTGCAACAATTCTGAGTATATATAGGCAATTTTAGTATTTTGTTATGGTCGAATGGTTGAGCTAGGCTCCCTGCTATTGTAATATTTTTATGAAGAACGGTGGTTCTCTGGTTATGTATTTGTTTTTGAGACATCTTTGTTATCTAAGTCATCTTTCTTGCCCCATCTTATTTGCCTCTAATACTGAGAGAGTTCATGAACGACTGATTCACATGAATTGTTGTAACTGTATTATGATGAATGTTTGATTATAGTGTTGTTATAATTTCTTTCAGTTTCTTTGAGATTTGAATTCAAGAATATCTTGTGTTTAAGTTTTTCCTCCTTAGGCTACTGGAAGACCTGATGTCTGTGGCAGACCTCTACACTCTTCTCACCAAAGTCTTCCCTCTATTCACCCTTACTCCAACTTACTGACTGAAGTTGATTCCAGACCTCAATTGCTTGTGCATGCTAGTCCAAATTTCTGAGTTAGAATGTTATTATCATTGAGTCTACGCCCATTTGACCTCTTTAAAACCAACCTGTGACATATAAACTGATGGGTACTGGGCTTACCTTTAACGCAATCTAAAGGTGACTTCTAGTGCTAACACATAGTGCAACCCGAAGAGAGTGAGTCTGCCCTAGGGAATGATTGTCCCTAATTGTTGAACCTGGACCATTCACCTAACTGGGCCATTCCTCTGGAACTAATCATAGTGCAACCTAGAGAGAATGAGTCTGCCCTAGGGAATGATTATTCGAACCATTTCCTAAGGAAATGAATTTCTTGCACCAACCTACAAAACAGACCATTCTTCGAAATTGTTCACAATTGTGAACTTCGAAAGAATGACTACCTGGCAAGGTAGACCATTCTACTTGACCACTACTTATAGTGAATGCCAGGAAGAATGATTGCCCTAAACCATTCCCCCACACTGTACACAAGGGGAATCGTTGTCTATGGTACATCAACAATATATCAGACCATTTTCATTACAAAAATAATTGTTCGATCTGGACCATTTCCGAACTGGAAAATGATTGTCCGTCATAAATCTCGAACCACTTTCTAAACTGGAAAGGAACTGCCCAACCTGGACCATTTTCCGAACTAGAAAATGACTGTCCATAAATCAATAACATATATGTTCTCTCTCCCAACCTGGGAGTAATCACTTCCTTTTTCAATAAGGAAGTCATCTCCACAAGCCCCAACTTGTCCCTTAAGAACACAAACTTTTCATCTTGGATAGAGGCTTTATCAAAAATATGTTATCTGCTCATCTGTGGAGATTTACTAGAGAACCACTTCTCACCTTTGGACTTTATCACGGAGAAAATAATGCTTGATCTTAATGTACTTTGGCCTGTCATGGAACACAAGTTTCTCTAAAGGCTTCACATAACTCTAATATATCAGGGTCGAATTTAGCACTTGATCAAACGGTTCAGAAACCAACTTATGGAGCCACATTACTTCTGTACAAGCATCACAAGCTGCAATATACTATGCTTCTGTAGTGTTGAGTGCAACATACTTTTGTTTCCTGCTAGCCCATGACATCGTGCAAAGCTCAAATTGAAACATATCCAAGTATCACTTCTTATGTCATCTACACTCCTCGCCCAATCTGAATCAATAAATCCATGTTGTTGTATATCATAACTAAAACATCCCACAAGGCAAATATCCAGCTGAGTATTCTCCAAATACATTAACGAGCCAATCAATTGTCAATACAGAGACAGGTCTACTAGATTATAATCTCTTCAACTTCTTCAGATCTGTTATCATGGGAGTTTGCCATGGATTTGTAATCCATCATCCCAGACTTATGAGTAACCATTATGATACACTTTCTCTGTCATAGGAAGTTTTCGCCACACTTCTGTTGTATATGAGATACTCCACATCAAGTTACTTGAATCCATATAAGGTCTTCTTCCATTTGCATACATGTGTCTCTTTCTGGTATAAGCTTCTTTCTCAATTTCCTTTATTGGGAAGAATAGTCTTTACATGTAAATTTTAATCCATGGATACTACAAGAGGTATATCTAGTTTACTAGAACAAGTTGTTGTCATAGTCTTCTCCCTCCTTCTGGAAGAACCCCTTGTTTTGAATCTCGCAATGCTTCCATTCATAAGTATTTTTCACATTTTTTTACATACATTATTCTTCATCACAACTTCCATTTCTTTTGGTTGATTGCTTCTAGTGGGTTCAAACCAAGCTGGTAGTCTTATGATTCTCGATATAATAACTTGGTTGTTCTGGATTTTCTTTCTTTCTTGGAATCTTCATGTTCTTCTTTAGCTTTTGGATTCATGGAGTCTTCTATAGATTCCATGCCCTTCCTTCCTGAAGATTCCAACTTCTTCCTTTCATCATAGGTAGATGGACAACCAAGGATACTTAAGATTTATTTTTGAAGAAGACTTCTTCTAGAGTCAAACTGAACACGTGTTTCTTATCATGGCTGCTACTTTTAATGGGAACATGGACAGATACTTCATAATCTTCACGGTTTCTTCAATGGATCATATCATTTAGGATTTTCTCCCTCCTGATCCTGGCTTCATGCATGAATGCATGCTCTTCTTTTGGAATTATGTAATAAGCCCCCTCCATCTAAGAGAGTCCATGCTTCCGTCTGCATCCTTATTTCCTTCTGCAAAATGTCACTGGTCTTATTCTAATTCCTCTTGATTAATGACTTCTTTCTGATTTGACTCCTTCTGAGTCTCTTCAAGTTTGATTCTGATTTCGACAGTTGTTACTTATATAATAGATTCCTTAGGAATTTGCTAACATACTTCATCTTCTTGTAGTCATCGTAATAGCAATCCTTATCTTATTATTCTTCCATAGGTATTGTTTTACTGGACATCCTTTCTTCTTGACTAGAAATAGATATGCATGATATGTACAAGGACTATGTAAACATGGTATGTACAAGAACGATGAAGAATATTGTTACCTTGACTAGAAGAAGAAGTATGTTTTATCCTACTTGAATTTCTTTGAGGGTTCCCTTTCTTCGGCAACTGTTGATTCGTTTGTTTCCTTCCTTTTCTTTAAATCAGGACAGTGGTTCTTGTAGTGACCATATTTTCAACAGTTGAAGAATTGTATCTTTGACATATCCTTTTCTTGATTTGGTTTCTTCCTTTATCCAAACTTCTTCTTATTCTTGAAATTCTTGAATTTTGCTATGAAAGCTTGATCATCATATTTATTTTGGGATTTCTCTTTTGTGTTAATACTTGATTCTTCTTGTGCACAACAAGTCCAAAGTTATTCAAATGTGGGATACTCCTTTATTGTGTTCATGATTGCGGCAAATGCATCCCATGTCTTGGGAAGGCCATTGAGTACTATATTTACTAGTTCCTTTTCTGAAATGATTTCTTCAATAGCTTGTAGTTGATATCTTAACTGAGATATTCTTACAAAATATAATGTTATAGTGTCATCATCATTCATTTTCATGTCACGAGCACCTTAACCTTGACAGAGAGAATAATTCTGGAAGCAAACCCTATAACCAATGGCCAATCAAGGTAGTGTACCTCTCTCCAGGGCTAGCGCACCAAGAAAGAATAACCAAAATCCAAGCAGAAAGTACAAACCATAACCAATAGAAAGTCCAAGCCAAAACCGAAATGCCAATTGCAGCAACTGCAACTACAACTCCTCTCCAAACTTGTGCACCACTGGTCTTTATGCAGTTGCGAGGGTGAGAGTGACAAATGAGATATAACGCCCTCTTATTTATAGTCCTCCAAGTGACCTAATTGGGTCGACTTCTCCTTTTGGAGGCTAATAACTCAATAATAAATATTCTCTTGTGCCGACTTGCCTCCTAGGGTTATTATCCAACGTTTTAGGGTTTCTCTTGTTAATTTTAAAGCATCTATTAAGTTTCTTTTCAATTTACTAGATAACAATAGCATAGGTAGGATCACTAAGAGAAACACAATCACAAGATACACAACATTTATCTTGGGAAACCCTCATGGGGGAGAAAACCCAACAAAAACTTCCTTAATATAGATTACCAATACAATGCCAATATAAAAGACCAAACAATAGAGAATAACCAAGACTGAGCAATGCGTCTCTCTCTTCCGTCTTCTCCCAAATGCAACTACATCCAAACTTGTGCACTTGTTAAGTGACTTGAGTGAGTGAGCTAATGAGGCATCAACTTCTCTTATTTATACTGGCTGGCATGCACTAGGGAGGTGTCTCTTCATCAAGCAAGGCCGACTTCTTCACTTAGTGGTTAAAACCACTTTAATTAGTCCCGGGGGCCAACTTCTTAATTAGCAACATATAATTAGGGTTTGACCAATCCACAAAAGGGGATTTGGTCATTTACAAAGCCCGACATGATCAATCCACAAAAGGGGATTGATCTAATTAATAATAACTCAATAATAAGTATAATACTCTTTGCAGTTACAATATTTCAACACTCCCCCTCAACAAGAAGGGTATTCTACAATACAACATCAACGGAGAGAGAGAGAAACAACATCATCATCATCTTGAACACTGACTGACATATCTATAAATCATCGAAAGTTTTTCTCATCATCAATATCATCATCCACAAAATGGAGTTGGAATGGCATCATCATCATCTGCATCAACATCAATTAGTATAACACTAATACATCATCATCATCAATAACAATACGAGGCTGATACAACATCAACAATAACATCGTCATCACAGCACAAAGGCTGGAGAAACAACAACATCACAACATGAAGGTTTGAGCAACAACATCATCATCATCATGGGGCAACAGGATGAGGCAGGTGTTACAACATTTTGTGGTACTCTGACAGTCCCTAAGGAGCTGCCTAGGAATCATAAGATTTTCTAAGATATAAAATCCCAATGGAGCTACCACGTGGTACTATGACAGACCGTCCTTACCGGACCTTTGTGATCTGCCTAGGAATAATAAGATTCCATAGGATTATAAAAATCCTAACATATCTACCACTACTGACCACAGATAGCATATACATGCACAAGTACTCTGACAGACCGTCCTTACCAGACCTTCGGGATCTGTCCAGGGATGATCAGTCCCCTAAGATATAAAATCCTAACTGAGTTATCCGTTGTTAGTCAGGATACCATAGTATCATCAACATCACCCCCCCTTTCGAGGGAGGTCCTTTCAGACTATACCAAGCTTGTCTCAAAAGAGCTCAAACTTTACACAAGATAGAGGATTGGTCAACACATCTGCAACCTGCTCATCTGTGCCAACATATTGGAGATTTATGGCTCCCCTCTGCACCATATCACAAATGTAGTGATACCTGATTTCTATGTGCTTCGACTTGTCATGGAACACACGGTTCTTTGTCATATTTATGTAGCTCTTGTTATCACATAGAATCATGGTTGCTTCCATCTCCAAATCAAATAGACCTATCAACAACGTTCGAAACTATATGGCTTCACGACTGGTGGAACATGCAGCAATGTACTCTTTCACTTCTGTTGTGATGAGAGCAATACTAGATTACTTCCTACACTGCCATGAAGTCATGGCTGACCCCAGACTGAAACAACATCTTGAAGTTCTCTTTCTGTCAGAAGCACTTCCAGCCCAATCTGAATCAGCATAACCAATCATTATGAAGTCATGATCTCCATTATAATAGAGACCAAATTCCAACGTACCCTTGAGGTATCTCATCACATGTTTTGCAACAACAAGGTGAACACGTCTGGGCTCTACCAGATATTGACTCAAGGTGTTCACAACAAAACATATATATGGCCTGGTATTCATCAGATACATCAATGATCCAATGATCTGTCTGTACAACATAGCATCTACCAATTATAATGAAGTATCAACCAAGAGCTTCAACTTTTTTTCCATGGGTGTGTTCATGGATTTACACTCCAACATATCAAACCACTTCAATATTTCAACTACATACTTCCCTTGGTTAAGGAAGATATTCTTTGGGCTCTGCCAGACCTCAAGACCTAAGAAATAGTGCATAAGGCCTAGGTCTTTCATCTCAAATTCTGCAGTGAGCTTCTTCTTACAATCAATGATGAGATTTTCTTCTCCAATTAAGAATAAGTCATCCACATACAACAACAATATAACAGGATCATCATTCATAAACTTGAAGTAAATGTTAGAATCATCTTTACTCTTGGTAAATCCAAAGCTCGTCAGAAAACTGTCAATTCTTCCATACCAAGCTCTAGGAGCTTGCTTCAATCCGTACAGAGTCTTCTTCAACCTGTAGACATGTGTCTTTATGTCTTCAACTTCAAACCCTTGAGGTTGTTCTGTATACACTTCTTCTTTAATGACACCATTTAAGAAGGATGTTTTCACATCCATCTGGTGTAACTTCCACTTCATCTTAGTTGCAAGAGCTATGATGGTTCTGATAGAAGTGTATCTGGCTACATGAGAAAACATCACTTCACAGTCAATTCCTTCCTTTTGAGAAAAGTCGTGAGATACAAACTTTGCTTTATATTTCTCAATACTTCCATCAACAACATGTTTTATCTTGTATAGCCATTTAGAAGATACCATATCTTTGCTCTTCGATCTGGGAACTATTTCCCATACATCATTCTTTATAATTGATTGGTATTCTTCTGTCATGGCATTTGCCCATTCTTTCTTCTGAATGGATTCTTCAAAGCAAGTAGGCTCCTTATCTATGAGATCACACATCAAATCCATATAACTGGAGAATGGCTTAGGTTTCTTGACTTTTCTCATGGTTCCTTCTGGGGCACCATACTTCTCTCCATCTTGAATTAGTTCCCTCACCCAAGCTGGCTTTCTCTTGTGAGAGATCGTCATTTGGGGAGGTTCTTGAGATTCTATCATGTCAGGATCTTCTGGAATCTTCTCATCAGGGGAACTTGTGACTTCCCTCACTGGTTTTGCAACTCTGGGAGCTACATGTTCTTCTTCATATACTTCTTCAAGCTGGCATCTCCTTGATTTCTTGAGTGTTGCATATTCATCAAAGGTTGCATCTCTGATGATCTCAATATGATGGTAGCCTGGTATGTAAATTATGAAGGCCTTAGAGACCTCACAGTATCCAACAAATATTCCCTTCTTTCCTGAAGGGTCCAACTTGTTTCTCTTATCTTTCGTAATGTGTACAAACACTGGACAACCAAATATTTTGAGATGGCTTACTTATGAATTCTTTCCAGAGAACATTTCTTTTGGGGTTTTGAACCTAAGTACACTATGGGATACTATGTTTTGTACATACATTGTTGTTCTTGTTGCTTATGCCCATAAGTGCATTAGAAGATCATGATCATGGATCATAGTCTTTACTGCTTCCATTATAATTATGTTCTTTCTTTCTGCTACACCATTTTGTTGAGGATTGTAGGGAGTGGTGAGCTCCCTCTTAATCCTGACATCTTTACAAAATATTACAAACTCTTTTGAGGTGTATTCTCCTCCATTATCTAACCCAAGTATCTTGATTTTTATTTCAGAGAGATTCTCTATCAAGGCTTTGAATTCCTTGAATTTCCCAAGCACTTCATCTTTTTATTTCAAGAAGTAAACCCAAGTCTTGCGAGAATAGTCATCAATAAATGATACATAGTATACATACCAACTAAGAGAGGTGGATGGCATTGGGCCACATACATCTGAGTGGATGAGATCCAAGACTCCTTCTGCTTTACTGTCACTCTTCGGGAAAGGATTCTTGATGTTCTTTCCTTGTGCACATCCCTTGCACACACCTTCATGGTCAACCTGGAAATCTGGTAGACCTGTAACTGACTTGCTCACATATGGTAAGGCCTTGTAGTTGATGTCAGCTAGTATTCTATGCCAAAGTTCACACAGACTCTCAGAGGAGTGAATCAAGGATGCATCTAAATGACCTTTTAATTTATACATGCCACCTTCTTTTGTTCCAATAACAATTGCATCTTCTATGGTTTTTCCTTTAGGCCACATGAGGACTTCACCATCTATGAATGCAACCCTGAAGCCTTTCTTATCTAAAGCTGAGATAGAAAGAAAATTCTTCGTCAAACCTGGTACATATAGTAGATCCTTCATATCCATTGGGGTCCTTGAATCAAGTTTGTAATTGGACTCTCCCACTCCTTTGATAGGGTACTGGTAATCATCTCCAAGTGTAACTTTCTAGGGAAAGTTCTTTTCTGTAAGGCTAGAGAGAATGTCTCTCTAAACTGTCATGTGCTTGGAAGCACCATTATCTATGAGCCAAGTATCCTCACCAGGTGACACTGATCTTGAGAGGACAGAGATCGAGACATAGTCTTCAATATTTTCTTTAATCATCTTTGTGGGTGGATCTTCATCTTCAACTGTGTGGGCATGGTGCCTTTTGTTTCTCTTCTTGTATTATTTTCTTCTAGCTAGACAATTTTTAGCAATATGTCCCATCTTGTCAAAATGGTAACGTTGATAATATGATAAATCTTTTTCTCTTCTTTGACCTTTCTGAAACTTATGGAATCTCCTTGGAGGGTGAGATTCTTTATGGATGAATTTATTTGGGGAGTAAGGCTCCTTATGTGGGTGGGTCTCCTTCTTGAAGTGATACCTTCTCTTTACTCCTTTAGTATGAGAAGCTAGAGCTTGATCTTCATCCCTTAATAGTATTGCTTCTCGATTAGCTACTCTTGCTTCTTCTTGAACACATTCTTCCCAAAGACTGTCAAGCTGTAGTTTTTCCTTTCTGGCACAAATGGTTTGGATGAATGCATCCAAAGGTCTTGTGAGACCATTAAGAGTTGTCATTATGAGTTCATCTTCATCTAGGGTATCTCCAATTGCTTCTAGTTGTTCCTTGAAATGAGAGATCCTAGAGAAATAGTCATGAATTTTTTCTCCTTTCTGCATCTTTGTATTCTTGAGTTGTGTTCTCGAGTTCATCTTCCGGTTTTCCTTCATACAATCTGGTTAGGGCATCAAACATTTCTTTTGGGGTATTCTTGGATGCCACTTGAGGGATCAAGTGATCTTTGATAAAGTCTACAATGATTCTTTTGGCGCTAACCATGTCCTTCTAGCACTTTGCTTTAGTTGTAGCATCTGCAGGTTCTAGTACATTTTCTTTGATGAATCTTGCAAGGTCATTCTCTTCAAGAATGAGTGCAATCCTATACTTCCAACCACGAAAGTTATCCACACCTTCTAATTTGTCAACAAGCTTGGTGCTTGCAGACATCTTTGTTGAAATATTGTATCTGCAAAGAGTATTCTATTTATTATTGAGTTATTATTCATCTGATCAATCCCCTTTTGTGGATTGATCATGTCGGGCATTGTAATTGACCAAATCCCCTTTTGCGGATTGGTTAAACCCTAATTGTATTATGCAAATTAACAAGTCGACCCCATACCTAATTAAAGTGGTTTTAACCACTAAGAAGACAAGTTGACCCTGCCCAGTGAAGAGACACCTTTCCAACACCTGCCAACCAATATAAATAAAGGAAACGAACGCCTCATTATAACACTCACTCATCCAATGTGCAAGTTTGGTAGCTGCAGTTGGGAGAAGAAGGAAGAGAGAGGCGCATTTCTCAGTGTTGGATATTCTCTAGTGTTTTGGTTTATTGTCTTGGCATTGTATTGGCTATGTATATTAAGGAAGTTTTTGTTGGGTTTTCTCCCCCATGAGGGTTTCCTAGGAGAAATGTTGTGTATCTTGTGATTATGTTTCTCTCAGTGATCCTACCTATGCTATTGTTATCTAGTAAATTGAAAATAAATCTAATAATAGCTCAAAACTTAACATGGTATCAGAACTAAGTTGAAGAGAGCACCTTTCACTGGATAAGTAAAAACGTCATTGTTGTTGTACACAAAAATTAGGGCTTTTTGTTGGAGAGGATTTTTTCCCTAAAAACCATCTAGAAAAGTGCGCCCTACCCTAGTCAATATTTTGGCAGCTTGAGCGCACCTTTTCAGTGGACAGATCCTCAGGAAAGTCAAACCCTAGTTTTGACTAGTACCAGAAGTACCAGAAAACCAAAAAAACTAGGAAACTAGAACCAGTACCAGAAGTACCAATCCAGATTTCCGCAGGTCAAGTATCAAGGGGAAAAACTTGAAAATTTTGAAATCTAACAACTCCAGGAAACTCGCCTCAACCCAGTGCATCTAGTCCCTGGATCAGAATTTCAAAATTTGAAGTTTGAAAAAATAGAGTTTACTTATAAAACCCCAAGTTGTAGTTGCAATTATAGTTTCAGTATCAGCTGTAGTACCAGTTGCAGTCACCCTTGAAGTTTTTAAAGGGTTGGTAATTATTACCGCTGCTACCAGATGGTGCCACTACCTTCAAATACTATCAAAGGTATGTACCCACATATGTTTAAAATGTTAAGCTTTAAAGGGTATTTGCAGGAGAATGGATCTCTTGCCATAGATCCAGAAGGATATCAGATCCAACACATTTAGAGGAATAATGAAACCCGGGTTTGATTATTCTGATATGCATCTATTTGTTATGACATTATTTTGATCTAGGTTGCATGTTGAAGCTATGACCATCATACTAACCTTTGGTCAAAATTAAAGTCAATGTATTAGATTGATTAAAGTTGAGATCATAGAGTTTATTCTCTAACCCAGCCTTCTGTCAAGATAACATATTGTATTAGTACAAAAGACATGTTGAAGAAAGTACTTGTCATCTTGAGTGAAGGAGACTTGGAAGAAAATCAACACACTCATTCTTGAGAACAAGACTCCAGGTTCCAGGTTTGATTAATTAAGTTGATGAAATTCAAAGTTGCACGTGGCAAGTTGATAACTACCCCATTACAAGTAAACACTATAGTTGAGTGATCCAGGTGGATATCAGTGGCCACCCACCTTTTCCAACTGGCTCAAAACAATTTTCTAGCAGTTTTGGCAATTTACTATTTTAGCAGTTTTAACTTCTGAGGCCATTTTGAGGGCCTAAATGAAGGTTTTTTGGGATCGAGTTTCTCAATGATAGCCGAAGACATTATTGAGCCCCCAAAATGAATCTCCTCGATGATACCTTTCCAAATGGATTTCATCCAAAAACCTAACCCTAGGAGATGAAGCGCCAAAAGTCATGTGGGCCCCGTATGGGTAAGTCAGTACATCAACTTCACGGGGTCGTAACTTTTGCATACGATCTTTGTTTTAGGCGTATGATAGCCCATTGGAAAGGTATCGTCGAGGAGATTCATTTCAGGGGTTCAATAATTTATTTGGATATCATTAAGAAGCTCGACCCCAAAAAACCTTCATTTAGGCCCTCAAAATGGCCCCAAAAGTTAAAAATGCTAAAATAGTAAATTGCCAAAATTGCCAAAAAACTGTTTTGAGCCAGTTGGAAAAGATGGGTGGCCATCGATATCCACCTGGATCATTGATGTAGTAGTCTTTGAAAAGTATTATACTTAGTAGCATGTGAGCATATTGAGATAAATGCTTAATGTAATCATTTACCAGAAACAACTAACATCTCCTCTAGGAGAAACTTCTTGTGTTGGTTCCAAGTTACCATGGAGGAAGGTTTGATCACAACACTATAAGAGTGTTGGTCTCATTTCATATTGTATATCTTACTTTTGATCTTTGTTTCAGGCAGGTCACAAGTGATATCCCTAAAGGAGCTACTGTGACGATTATTCGTGCTATTGTTTTATTTACTATTATCAAAAGAGTATTATTCTTTCTTGTTGTTTTGTTGACCTTGTTTCAGGTCACAGATGATAACCACGAGGAAGCTATAGTGAAGGTTGCAGAAGGAAACAAATTAGATGAGACATGAAACAGACTATGTACATGACCGTATACATTCCTGTACCAAAGAAGATGAAGAAGAAGCTATTTTTGAGATCCAAAGCTATTTTTGAGATCCAAAGTATCTCATATGGAGATTGATTGTAAGGAGCAAAAGGCTCCAAAGATGATCGAGCATTAGAACAATAAATCATAGTAGACTTGTTCAAAGGATAATGAAGCCACCTTGACAGGAAGCAGAATTCACTTGAAGTCTGACTCAACTTTTCATATTTAGACTTGGTATTCAACACCAAGTATACCCTGTAAGAGATGATGAAGTCCTTGTAGACTCAGAAGAAATGAAGAGTAAGCCTGATCTCATAAAGGATCATACGAAGAGACAACTTCCAGGACTAGGAAACAAATTCCATGAGAAGACTAGATCGTAGCTTCATAAACTTCTAGGAGATATGAAATCTCTTGGGAAGATTCCCTTGTTTCAGTGACAGAGAAAGAAGCCAGTCAGAAAGACTAGGATATGTAGTTTTCCATGAGACTAGAAGAGAAGTCAGTATTGACTTCCAAGATTGATCTAAGAGATCAAGCATGTTGTAGATGTACAAAGCCTAATATGTGTCCAGAGGATTCTCCCAGTAAGAGGGAGAAGACTATGACGAGACACTTACTCCAGTAATTGAAGAAATAGTTCTAGTATTCATGAAGACAACCAAAACAACCATGATTCATATATAGTATGAGATGCAGGGGGAGCAATCCCCATATTTAAAATTGAGTGGCAGTCAGTGCAGTACATTAGTTGGGTCATGACTACAATAAAAGATAGAGTTACCTCCATGAAAGAAGAAGAGCTACATTCAATATTAGTTATTGAGCCACTCTCAGTTTCAGATGAAGTTGTTGCCATGACAGAATATAGGAGTTACTCACATATTTCAGCAGCCACAATGAGAATGAAGCAATCATTCTCAGCTTCAGAGCAATTGTAGGTGCAGAGTCCCAGTTCCAGTCAGAAAGACTAGGATATGTATTTTTCCATGAGACTAGAAGAGAAGTTGGTATTGACTTCCAAGATTGATCTAAGAGATCAAGCATGTTGTAGATGTACAAAGCCTAATGTGTGTCCAAAGGATTCTCCCAGTAAGAGGGAGAAGACTATGACGAGACACTTACTCCAGTA
>JASDQU011402982.1:8804-36263 GCA_032191745.1 Picea mariana | reverse complement strand
TACACATAAAATACATCGTATACAAAATCTATAGGCCAGTGAAGCACCTTGGTACAAAACTGGTTTCACCACACCAAAATGGTCTCACCAACCTATATATAGTATACAAAAATACACAGAGATACACTCAAGGTGCCTCTAGAGCACCACCCCCTGCCCCTCCCTCAGGCGGCGGTGCCCCACCCACTATTGGTCCCTCTGGACCTGGAGGTAACTGCTCGGTCATCGCAGCACCTACTACTGTTGCTCGCCGCACAATAGACCACCACATTAGCGGAACTCCCACACACTGCTCCAAGACGCCTTCATCCTGGATGCACGACCACTCCCTGTAGCATCGCTTCCAAGCAGCGGCAAATATCCTCAAAATATCCCCCGGCCTCCGCTGGAGGAGCATGCGATGGCTTGGCAGCAGGGTCATCAAAACGACATATCCTAGATGCTCTCTCATCGTCGGCTGGTATTGCCTCAACGTCCTCACATTGACATCTCTCTCCCGCCCGGAGCTCCCCCCACGGAGGCCTCACTGGCCTCTGACGAGCCGACGCTCTCATCAACTCAACCTCCTACCCATGAGGTCCCACATCTACACATACAAACAAACAAAAGATAGCATCAACATCCATCTATACATAATACATGGTCATACTATCTCAAATATCAACATATCAAACAAATCAAAAACATACCTCGGTGGTCAAAAACCTCTCCTGGAGGTAACACCATATCCGGATCACCCCGGAAGTCATCCGCATAGTATGGATACTGCAGTATGATCTGCAGCATTTTCCACCACACCTTTTCCGCCTCATCCATGAAACAATGGCCACCCTCACCACCACCATGGCGAATCAAAATCGCCGACCACTGTCTCAGTTGCGGCTCTCGCGCACCAAGTGCGCCCAATAAAACTTTAGGGCACAACATTGGCACCCTCTCCAAAAACCAGGCCACCAAGATGGACCCAAAGGAAAAGTCCCCTAAGTCCGTAGTCCGACATCTTTCAATCTGCCCTACCATCTTGGCATGCAGCATCAAGCCCCAAGCAAAATGCTCTCCTACCAGTGCCCGCCTCATAATCCTCAGCTAACCACCAATGATTCACTGAGTCGTGAGGGACCCATACACCCTCACAATCATCGTTGCTACATAACAATGAACTAAAGCATCCATAGCCCCGATACTCACTACGGAGCCTGACATAAAGTTCTCCCTCGAACAATACCTCTAGCCCAAGGTAGCCAACTTCCCATCCCCGGGTAATACAGGGTCCGCCGGTAGGGGCGTCCCCCAAAAAGGGAGCCCATTCAGAAAGTACACATCCTCCACCGCAGTGAAGACTAGCTTCTCTACCTGCACCATAAAACAATGCATATCCAGACTCCACATCCAGATCAAAAACTGAAGAAGATACTCCTGAGCCCGTATCAAAGGGCACTCAAAGAACTTCATCATCCCACAGGCTACCAAAGTGGCACAAACCACCGGCTCCTCAATAGTCATGGCCTCCCTCAGTTGTGACCAGTCCCGCTCTTGCCAGTGGACCAGCATCTTCCCAATGATCGCTTACAACCACATAATAAAGTCCTAGATCAACCATCTCGAACATAAAACACATGAAAATTTCCAAAAAGATGAGTTTTTGCACCCGTCACCCTTGCCTCCAAGGCACAGTTGTTTACCCCTTAGGTGCACACACATGTGTGGCTGTTCAAACCCATAGGCATGCACACATGCATGCTTGTTCACCCCACAGGTGTGCACACATGTGCACCTGTTCATCGCAAAGGAGCGCACGAATGCACGCATGTTCGCCATACAGCAACGCCTTCATGTGCCCCTGTCACGTACACAGGCACGCATCACAGCGCGCCTGTATGCTACACAGTTGTGCACCCATGCGCAGCTGTTTAGCTAACAGGCATGCATACAATGCGTGCCCTTTTTCCCCCTTAGGGCGCACCCGTGCACAGGTTATCAGAGAATAGTCGTGCACACATGCGCGCATATTTTCGAATCGCTCATGCACTGAGGGGCCCACACCCACAAAACCCCTTGTACGACCCGCCATACTAGCCCCGCCCACAAATAGAAAACCTAATTCTATGCAGGATGATAAGACTACTAACCTGAAGCTCGTTGGTCCTGAATCGGCTGCCTCATTCTCCCGGAATCTCCAAATCTCCTCCGAATATCTCTCGTCCAATCACTCTAACAGAAGGTACAAATGAGGTGGCAATGTGGGTCCTATAGCTATATATAGTCTCCAGGAACTCCAGGTGTCCATTTTTCGATCCGTCTTCACCCACGGGATCAGCATCCCGTCATCTACATCAAGACAATCCCCAAGAAATTTTTTATCCTTAGCCCCTGGGGGGGCATTTTTTCCATACTATGTCTAGGTATGCATGCTCATGTTCAAAATTATCAAATAAATGCTTGTATGTTCAATTCTCTTCAGATATTGTTCACGTCGGGTATTTGGTTTTTCATGTGTACAGGTACTTGGTCATCATACATCAGCACGACCTCTTCAGGGATATAATCAACACTGGCATGTAATCATTCCCTCTGAATCTTAATTGCATCCCCAGTCACACCCTCTGAAATTTTCCCTTAGGGTCCCCATATCCAGCTCTGCAGTACTGCCACCTCCATTGCATTTTGGGTACTATCACCCGATAGCACTCTCCCCCACATGAGTTGTCCCAGTCATAGCACCCCTTGGCACTTTGACACTCATGTTGTTTTTCAACCCTTTAGGGATGGGAGTCCCGATAGTCTTACACCATGTCATGAATCAGCCACATATTCATTCTCCTCATTTTGCTAGCTTTCCCCATGGACTCCCATGATTATCTCTTCAAGGTTCTCTGTTGACTACACCTCCGCAGTATCATTAACCCTCCATTTCATCCATAATCAGTTTACCCATCCACAAATTTCCCTCCATTTCATATACCTCATACAAAAACCCACCCATGGGGCCCCCAACCCCCACCAATTCTCCAAGCAAAATGCACCCTAACCGACCCAACCATATTACCTTGGGGCACCCATATCTATATTTGTACACTCATCCCAAATTATTCTTTATAAATTGTAAAAAGCCTTTGTTTCCAGCATTTACATATCTTTTTGTCGTCACCTTTGGCGACCTTCTTCCCTTTTTGGAAAACGCAACCCATGTCGCCCTTGGTTGGGGAACTCCTTATCATCTACTCATGTTGACATTGTCCATATACTTCGAGTATCCCACAGGCCACCTACCTCTACTCTCTGAGTTTGTTCACTTTGTCTCGCCTTTGGCACAACTTATCCCACGTCTTGTTGTCCCCCTGACACTCGACCTAGTTGAACGGTTGTGGCCACTTATACGTCACATATACCCCCAACCAAGGGTAGTCTTGAGTCTTCATACATCTTGACTTCGTCCATGTACCTCCTCAGTTCCTAACCTCACCTAGTAGATCTCACGAAGCCCTTTGTTTCTTTGAGTTGCATCCCCCTTTTGTCGACATCAACATAGTTTCCAAAAGGGTGACAGTATCTTGACTCTCATTACCTTTCCTATGAGAGGTCTCGGACGGCACAGGGAGAACCACAATTGCTCCCTGCTGTCGTTGACCCCCGTAACATTCGAATTCAACACTTTCTCATGTTATGGTGGGTCTTACTTTGCGACTTTTGCAATTGTTTCTTATGTTTTCCAAAGACCTCTAAACTTGGCTGGGCTATCAATGCCTACATAATCTGTGATACTTCTTATAGGTGTCATTGCCTATTATTCAAAGCATGTTCCTCCTCAGAATTGTCTTCTGCCTTTATCACAGCTGCCCTTGAGGGCGCTGCAGTTGTCTACATCAACACATCATTTCAATTACTATACAACACCATTCTTTTTTGAGTTACATGACACGAGCATGGGGCATGCCCGCCTCGTTCGTACACAATTTATTTTTACACACCTTATGGAAGGTGGGGTCCTATAGGTTCCCTTCTCCCTCCAACAGGGCACTCTTGATACTCTCACTATGGCTCTCTCTTACAACGACACTCTCAGTAGAATAAACATTGATGAATTTTGGCTATATGTATGCTCCTAACCTCATCCATCAGGGAGCATTTGTTATCATTGAAATTTCATCTGTAAATGGTTATAGGAATCCATCATCTTCAAACATTCATGAGGTCACCCATGGACCAAAATTACCACAAAATCATTTCCAAAAGGTCTAAAACTATACAACCAGTGATAAAATTAAGGTGCGCTATGACTACACAGGGCACACGTGCACATGGCAAACCAAAAACGCACGAAAAATGCACATGTGCACGATGCGCAACTGTGGTCACTAAAAGCTATGCACACTTGAGAAAGGCGCATTTATGAGATTGGTCAGCCTCCCACCCACTTCTGGTTTAGCTTCCAAGTTGATTTGAAATCCAAATCTTGACTGGATCCAACTGGGTGGCTGGTCAAAGACCTAAAAATTCCCTAAACAACCCCTTTTCACACTATAAGTTGGTTGCACAATACCTCAAAGTGGTGCTATAAAACAAGGCCATGGGTGCACTACATTTTCAAGAAATTCATTTGCAAGGTTATGTTGTTGCTATTCTCTTGGGGAATCCTTTTTTCTTATCAAGAGCATACTAGCATCATTACATTTGGCAATCCATCTCACCTCTTGAGTGGATTAGCTTGGGATTGTTTCACCATTTCTTTCAAAGTTGTAAGAAGAGCTTAGTTGTGGGGGTCCAAGAGCCCTCCCTCCCTTGGAGGAAGAAGGGACCCAAAGTCCTCTTTCTTCTTGGTGTTTTCTTTTCACTAATATAATCCTTGCCATTTGTGACATGAGTCTTATTGGCTTTTTTGTTCTTATGTCCTTATTCTCAATAGTTTAGTTGTTCTTTCATTTCTTAGTTTAATTCTTAGCTTGTTCTTTTATGTTTCTTTTTCTAACTCTTTCCTTTATTGTTGTCTTGCTTAGCTAACCCAACTAAGCTTGTAAGCACTTTGTTTTGGTCATTTAGGTGACAAAAAAGGCGCAACAACTAGTACTATAATTACTCAATTAAGAAGTTGACATAAGTTAAAATTTAATTATGCAAGTACATAACATTTGGACAACCCAAACACTTTATATATATTTAGAATATGAAGTACATGCATCTACCAATATCTTATCAAGAGTTATTAGAAGTAAGACTCTTCAAACCTTAGTGATGCAAACTATAAGGTAACACTAACCAATAACTCACTCTATTAGAGATCATCAACAAGATAGCATACACAATGATAAGTCTTTTTTGAAACTTACATATGTATCCCATACTTGTACAAGATCAACTCCCTCTATCTTCTGGATAACAAGTACATTAACAATGTCACCTACATACATACATAACATGATTCTTCTGTCAAAAGAAGACTGTATGATTTTTCTATCAAATTAAAACCGTTCACTGAGTTCATGGAATTGACATTATAGGTATGGTGGTACCACACCAATGAAAAATAATTATTTTAGTGTACAACCCTTTTATTTTTAATCTAAACTTATGAGATTAAGATAAGGAGTTTGTCAAAGTATGTATGCTCCTAAAATATAAATATATATATATATATAGAGAGAGAGAGAGAGAGATATAAGTATAAAATAAGTTTTTTTTAATATATATATATGTTTTAAAAGTTTAATAACAATGTGAAAGTGAAGTGACATTTTCTCTAAAATGGTTTAGTGAATTTAAAATTTAATAAAAAAATTTAATATATTTAATATAAATATTGTAATTCTCTCATGTGTGGGGCCTTTGGTTATGGAGTATACTTTTAAGAGACTTAATTTGTATGTAGCAAGTATTGTAATAATGTGATAATATATATTTTTGATTATATAGAAATATTGAAAAGTTGGTTTTATAAAAAAATGTTTCACAAAAATATTATAACATGTTTAAAAGTTATTAATAAAAAATTTAATATAAATAAACATTCAATTTAATTTTTAAATTAAAGTAATCACCTAGCTTGATGGAGAGAATAAAAAGGAGAGAGGAAGAAAGATTTTGTAGTTATAGAAATTTTTCATAGTTTTATAAGATAAGTATATGTAATTGTTGTTTCTCATACATATGTTATTTAAATTAAAATCTTACTATAAAAAGATTAAAATGCAAAGACTATGTTTGTTATAATTATGCATATATTATTTAAAACTAAAAGTAAAAACCATTTTTTTTATATTTATATTATTATGTAATATGTAAAAAGGATCACAATGGTAAAATTTGAAAAACTATTTAGTAGAGAATAATTAAGACTTATAGATATAATAGACTATATATATAATTTAAAAATACAACTATTTTTGTAGATATCTAAATATATCTTTATTATACTTATAAATTAAATATATCTTTATTATACTTATAAATTATTTATTAGTCTTGTACATATAATAATCCTCTGTAGATATTTAAACTTATACAATTGAAGGATGGAAGGATGGAAAACAAGGTTTTAAGATAAAGTTAGTTGGCATACATAAGGTTTCCATTAAACATTCTATGTAGAAGGATTTTGAATCTAAAATTATGGATCATGGGTAGAATGCATATTTTATAACTACATACTATTTTTTAGGTTATGAGAGCAATTCATAAATGAGGTATTTATATCCCACTTACTTTACTAATATAGATACTTTGTGGAATTAATTTTTTGATCTTTGTTTCTCTGACTTATGTGGAGATCTATATTCTCTGAATGGATACAAGGCCTTTGTTCTTGGTTCAATTTTGAGTGAAACTACTCTTTAGGATTAGATGTATGGCTTTCTCTCTAGTGCAACCTACACACATCGACCAGGTAAAAACACAATAGTAATCAAGCCAATAAAAACTAAGATTC
This sequence comes from Picea mariana, assembly GCA_032191745.1. NCBI lineage: Eukaryota > Viridiplantae > Streptophyta > Pinopsida > Pinales > Pinaceae > Picea > Picea mariana. Next base: position 29,344 of record JASDQU011402982.1, on the reverse strand, counting down.
TATAAATACTTTGTCACTAGGAAATTTATCTTTGATGCAACTCCTTGCATGTGGATATCCATCTAGACTGAATCTATCAAGATGATCAAGGATGATACTATACTTCTTTACTTAGAATTGGGTTCAAGGCTTTGTTACCATTGGCCAATAATAACCATCAATGATTTCAAGTGATTCTACTTCTATCTCCATCAATAGATCAACCTTTGTTGTGTTAAGATAACAATGCATAGTATTTGGACCTACTTACATGCAAAAATAAAGTATGCTACTAGCTTGTTATTCCATGTTTGGAGAACTGAGAACTCGACTCAATCAATGCATACAAATAAATGATAATCAATATGTTTATATTTTTCCAAGTAATGGTAGTATCATTGGATTAATTTCTTCAGGAAATTGAATTTAGCACAAAATTTCAATGGAAGGGAATCCCATATCTCATATCAAACTATCCTATATATACACACAAATACCTTCCAATTGAATGCCAATTCAACCACACATATATGAGTTGTCAACAAACTATCTAGTTAACTTATCTTCACAATTGATTGACTCGTTACAATTGGCCGACTTACTAGCCTAGTCACATAGTTCGTTATGTTGGAAACACTAAACCAAAAGAGAAGACATAATTAAACTAGAATGTAAACAATTGAAATCACACACAATACACATAGATTTAGCCTGGAAACCCTTAACTAGGGAAACCAATTTCATTGAGTGACTCTTTCTCCTTAGTTGTCTTATCCAATCATTGATTAAAATATTACATGAATAACCTTGGTCAAGATCTAAGACACAATTTATCCTCCTACTCTCTTTCTTTACCACAAGGACAAACATTTGAATTACATCTTCATGACCATTATAGACCACAAATCTCTCTATCAAGGCATATGAATATCAAGATCAAAATTTACATTATTATATAATGCACTATTTATATGCATCTAGAACATGTAAAACTCTAATTTGTGGCACCCAAAATGATTACAAATCTATGAATATTATTGGTTGTGATCTCGCGAATCTCAAGATTTTGTTACAAGTTTTGACCATCAATTGAACACTATTCGACTATGGATTAATGAACTATTAGTCGTTTACTAATCAACCATCTAATCAATCTCTAGTCATTTAGCCCTTCAACCTCCTTTCATATACCAATTGACTATCTAGTTGACCTCTGTATCATCCTATCAACAACCCATTGACCATCCGTCGAACATCAACTTAACTTAATCATCAATCAATCCATCCCCCAATCTATCATCTACGACTAGCAAGTTAGTTGATTGCATGTCCACTACAAAGGATATAACAACTCCAAAATTCTCCCACTTCTTATCTTGTTTGCAGAAATAGGAGAACCTAAAATTATATTCAATGACCTATGGCAACAATGGCCATTTCCTCTCTACACCAAGATAACTTCACAACATTCACAGAATTGACCAAAGAGTCTACTATGTTTTCCAAAGTGTCTACCTTCTCCAACAACACTTTTTTTATTTCCTCCATGTCTCTTATGAAATGGTATTGTACATCAATGTGATTCATCATGGAATGGTAAGCATGTTTCTTTGCAAGGAAAATTACACTCTAACTATCATAATTTATCCTCATAGCTTGTTGCTCAAACCCAATACCTGAACACAATACATGTGCAATTTTTAAACCTGTGAAGTAAAGAAATGCATGCAGATTCTAAGAAAAACATAAATTAATCAATGACTCACATATATAGTACACAGAGATTTACATTGGAAACTATTAACTAGGAGAAAACCATCCTTCCTTGGTGCCGCACCTCTCAACTCTTCATTATATTAATTTTACCATTCACAATACAATATACAGACAATATTTTAGGTATTCCACAGCTACCGAAACCCTAATCTCTTAATCTAGGATTAATTTAGAAAACTGCGAAAAATAGAAAAAATGCTACAATAGCAAAACTTGCACCCCCACACAGTCGTCAAATATGAGACACCTCCGCATACACATGAAAATAATATAACACCTACCCAACATTCTCCCACTTGTTGTTTTCTTTGCATACAAGGGTTCACATGATTACATAGTCAACAATCTAGGGTGATAATGCCCAATGTTTCTCTACACCAAGAGAATTTATCGAATCCAAATGACTTTGTCAATGAATCTGCAACATTCTTCAAAGTGTGTACCTTTTTGAGAAGCACCTTCTTTTCTTCAACCATGTCTCTCACAAAGTGATATTGAGCATCAATATGATTTTTCTTTGAATGATAATTTGGGTTCTTTTCCAAAAAGATTGCACTCTGACTATCAAAATCTAACATTACTACTTGTTGTACCAGCCCAATACTTTAACACAATCTCTTGAACCATATTTATTCCTTGAATGCATGAGTGGCTTCCATGTATTCAAATTTTGTAGTTTATAGTGCCACTACAACCTATCTTTTGCTCATCCAACTATTTTCTCCTCCAAATAGGTTAAACACATACCCACTTGTAGATATTCTAAAATCCAGATCTCCATCCCAGTCCTCATCAACAAAAACATGTATGTCCAACATTCTATCCAATCCTAGTCTTCCTTGGTAGCACAATCCATAACTATAAGTGCCATGTAAATACCCGAAAATATTCTTTATTGTTGTCCAGTTATCCTTCTCTGGTTTTGACATATATCTTCTCAAAACGCCCACTAAATTTCCAATGTCTAGTCTAGTACAGACCATTGAATACATCAAACTACCGACCACACTAGCTTATGGAACATGGGACATGTCCTCTTCCTCTTCTTGTGTTTTTGGAAACTAATCTGCAAATAAATTTACATGACCTATAGGAATAGGAACCTTAACTGGTTTACTTTCTTGCATATTAAACCTCTACAATATCATCTCAACATACTTCATTTGATTCAACCAAAGTTTCTTGTTTGCACAATCTCTTTTAATTTCCATTCCCATAATGTAGTTAGCAGCACCGATATTATTCATGTCAAATTTTGAGGATAAGTGGGATTTCACCTCCTTAATAACATCCATGTTATTTCCTACCAGCAACATGTCATCAACATACAACACTATATAAATGAAGTGATTACCAACTTTCTTGGAATATACACAGTGATCATCCCTACTTCTCACAAATCCCAATCCAAGGATGTATGTGTCAAACGCTTGGTACCACATCCTAGGTGATTTTTTCAGACCATATAGTGACTTCATTAGATTGCAAACTAGTTCTTTCTTTCCATTCATTGCAAAGCCTTTTGGTCTCTTCATGTAGATTTCTTCTTCCATATGCCCATGTAGGAATTTTGTCATCACATCCATTTGTTCTATTTCAAAATCAAAATCAGTAGCAACAAATAAAATAAATCTAATAGAAGTTAACTTGGTAACATGAGAAAAAATTTCACCAAAGTCAATTCCTTCTACCTGGGAATAACCTTTTGCTACTAACCGAGCTTTGTATTTCTCCACTTTTCCTTTTGCATTCAACTTCTACTTAAACACCCATTTGTTGTCAATGGCCTTTCTTCTTGTTAGAAACTCAACTAGATCCCATGCCTCATTCTTATCCAAAGAATACATCTCTTCAACCATGGCCTTATTCTAGAGTTTATTGTCCTCTAAATTCACTGCTTCCCTGATAGTTCTAGGATCATCATCAGCAATAGAGAAAGAAAAATTAGCATGGAAATATGGTGGAATGTACCTTTTTGGTTGTCTTCTTTCTGATCCAAGTGGATCTCGATGGCCATCCACCTTTTGCAATAAATCAACATTTCAAGTATATGGTTTTGATAAACCATGGTATTCACCTTTTTGATGGGGAATGAAATGTAATTCCATATTCATTTTTTAATTAAAGACATCATGTAATGATTTTCTAGTGGTCTTATGTACATTCTTACATCATAGTGTTAATGCAACGGATCCCATTAGAACTTTGTATTTAAGCGTGCTCGGGCTAGAGTAGTATTGGGATGGGTGACCGTTCGAGAAGTCTTAGTATTTTACATTCCTATGGAATTTTATAAACTTAAACTAATTTATCCCATATGCATCATGGGAATTGTTCTCCCCTCACTCTCTCATATATAATTGAAGTGAAGTAGGCCCTTGCAACATGCAATGGAGTGCGATGAAAATCTTGTTGTGAATGAAGTGTAGCCAACACCTCTTCCTTTTCAGAGATAAGCTACCCCATTCTGCTATTTTTTGTTCTACAATGTTTTTTCTCTCTCTTATTTATTAATAGAAGTTGGGTTTCACTGTATTTTTGTGTTCTCTTCTACATTTTTGGTTTTGTCTCATTTCATTATCAACATAATCTGGATCAGTGGTATCAAAGCAATCTTCTCCTTCTCAGTTCTCAGAGAAGGTCCCAAACAAGGTCAGGGTATAGAGATTTGGGTCTCGAGCTAGTTTCTCTTGAGGAAAACCTCTCTTGCTAGCCAGGATACCTCCCATGGCTGAATAAAAGAGAGATGATAGAGTAGGATATCCTTTCAAGATGTTTTTGAAGGAATCCCTTGTGTGACAGAGAAATGAGATGATGGAAAAATTTGCTCATATATTTTGAATACTATCGATGGCGACGACTGAGGCATATTCAAAAATAAACCATTTCGTAGGTGTGGCACCCTTCAAGGTACAAGTCAATTTTGATATCCACTTATTTGAAGGCTAGATAGATGCAGATGCGCTAGAAAAATGGTTGAATCTACTAGAAGGTTATTACTCCGTCCAAAATTTCTCCAACAATGAATAGATCCCTTTCACACTCCTTAAATTCCTTCCCCATGTCAAATCTTGGTGGGAAGGTTACTGGGAAAGGCACATCGTGGATGAATCTACACCATCAAGGAGAAAACCCACTTGGGTAGCCTTTGTAGATTCCCTAAAGGAGGATTTCTAACCTATCGGAAACTATGATGACGAGTACATGAGTTGGACGACTCTACGTCAAAAAATAGATCAGACGGTGTCATAGTACACTAACATATTTCATACCTTGCGCTCAAATATGGGTATCAAAGACTCTGAGAAACACCTATTTTTGAAGTATCACAGTGATCTGCATAGGTACATCCAAACAGAGATGGATTTCTTGGACCTATCCTCACTTGGATCTGCTTATCAATATGCAGTCAAAATTGAGAAAAAATTAAAGCAGTAGAGTAAGCGGGAGTTTAGGTTTGAAAATATTCCATAACAGAATCATGGCAAAGGCAACACCAACTCATAGAATGAAGGAAAAATAAAGGAATGTCAACCTCAAGAGATCCAATCCAAGACGCAGGAAAATAACGGTAATGAGAGGTCTAAGAAAGACACCAGAAAGTGGTGTGAGTTCCACAACATCCCCTGGCACAACACCGATGAATGTCACTTGGAACAGTCATTGGTGGTCGAGCTCAAAGAAAAAGAATAGGAACCTGACTTGGACTCTGATTCAAATGAAAATAAAGGGGAACATATCATCGATGCATAACCCACTATTACCATCGCAACCACAACAATACAACCAAAAGAACCAGCGGAGCTTGAGGAGGGGGGAGCACCGCATCCACTCACAGATGTGGGTAAAGGGGAACATTTCATTGTTGACAACGAGATTCATAAGAAATTGATCTTAGCCGAGGTTTTCAAGATATTAAATTTTCCAATGATTCCACATCCCCAACCATACACCATCGAATGTTTGATCCAAGAACGAGACATACGTGTCATCCAACAGTGTCGCTTGTTCTATGGCATCAAGCCCTTCAAGGATGTGGTAGTGTGTGATGTTTCCCCACTTGAAGTCTGTGATGTTCTTTTAGGAAAACCATATATGTGGAAACTTCGCACTATCTATGAGTCTTGACCCTATAGTGTCATTGTTACTTTGGGAGTTAAGCTCTATAGGGTACTAGAGGTAGCTTCAACTCCTTCCACTTCATTGATCTTGGAAAACAAATGTCGCAAAGTAATCTATCAAACCAAAAAAAATTCCCTCTTCATGATCCAGTCAGAAGGTAAACAGAATGTCAATGTGACCACTACAACCTCAACCCAAGGCACTTCTATCCAATAGAAGCAATTCAACAAGATTGTAGAGGAGCACAAAGAGAATGAGAGTCTTCCATATGTTCAACATAGCTCTATTGGACATGGCCCTTTTTAGGTGTGTTTGGGGTTCCAACCATTATCCCCCAATATTGATATAGCTCTTCTTGTTGCATATTTACTGACAAATTCCTCCCACTCTCAGACCAAGGCATATCATGTAGCTAGATCTATTGAATGGATTGAACACCTCCAATAGGTTCATGACATCCTTCCACAGGAAAATTACAAGCAAGACATCTACTTCAACAAGGCAAGTGACTCACCAAGGTTCAGATTCAGCAAAAGTTTCTCCATCTCCAGAGGGAACTTGATGCAATGGGGACCATTGCTTCCTAAGGGGGGATGAATGATCTAGGAGGATCTCGATGGCCATTCACATTTTCCACTGAATCAACATTTCAAACATATGGTTTTGATAAACCATGATATTCACCCTTTTGATGGGGAATGTAATGTATTGCCATCTTTATTTGTTAATTATAGAGATCATGTAATGATTTCCTAGTGGTCTTAAGTACATGCTTACATCATAGCATTAATGCACCAGATCTCAATATTATAACTCCATAGTTAAGCGCGCTCAGACTAGAGTATTACTAGGATGGGTGACTGCCCAAGAATTCTTATTATTTTACATTCCTATGACATTTTATAAACTTATAATAACTTATCCCAAATGCATCATGGGAATTGTTCCCCCCTCACTCGCTCATATATAATTGAGGTGAAGGAGTCCCTTTAAGCATGCAATGGAGTGTGATTTAAATATTTTTGTGAATGAAGTAAATCTTGTTCTGAAAGAAGTGTATCCAACATCTCTTTCTTTTCAGAGATAAGCTACCCCATTCTGCTAGTTTTTGTTCTACAATGTCTTCCTCTCTCTTATTCATTAATAGAAGTTGGGTTTGACTATATTTTTGTGTTCTCTTCTATATTTTTGTTTTTGTATTATTTCATTCTCAACATAATCCGGATCACTTTCCCGCATTGATCTCCTCAATAATGGAGTATGAGGTTCTTCTTCTTTTGGTACCGTTGGTTCAAATTTTGCATCATCCAACTCTATTTTCCTAGGTTTTCTTACCTTGGTAGGAATTCATGTTTGGGAACATATTTAACCTCTCTAAAACCATCTCAACTATAAACAATCTTCTTAGTTTTTGGTTTCCAAAGATTATAACCTTTCATACCGTCTTTATAACCAATAAATATACACTTTTCATTTTTATTGTTTAGCTTACTCCAATATTCCTTTTGGAACATGTACATAAGAATCACAACCAAAAACTCTGAGATGTTCAAGAGATATTTTATTACCAGTCCATACCTCTTGTGGATTGTTTTCCACCAACGTTGACGAGGATGATCTATCTACCAGGTAACATGCAATACCCACTACCTCTACCCAAAATGCTTTTCCTAACTCGACACCATTGAGCATGCTCCTTGCTTTTTCCATCAACATTATGTTCATCCTTTCTGCAACCCCATTCTATTGAGGTGTGTATGGAGTAGTATTTTTCCTTGATGTACCACACTTCTTATAGAACTCTTCGAATTCATTCCCACAGAATTATCCACTATTATCTGTCCTCAACACCTTTATCTTCTTCTCTGTCTAATTTTATAATAGATCCTTAAACTCTTTAAATTTATCAAATACCTCAGATTTATTCCTGAGAAAATAAATCCATGTTTTCCTTGATAAATCATCTATGAATGAAACATAATACACAGATTTACCTAGTGATGGAATAAGAACAGGTCCAAACACATCACTATGCATCAACTCTAATATCCCCTTTTCTCTTGTAGCACCAGATGAGAATCTTACTCAATTTTGTTTACCATATACTAAATGTTCACAAAAATCAAAATCCAAGGTGCAATTAGACATACCTTCACTCATACCTTTACCATGTAGTGTTTGAAGGCCCTTTTCTCCAATATGTCCCACCCTTTGATGCCATAGCATGGTATTCTTTCTAGGGGTAATATGGATCTTGTCTTCTTTATTTATCTGCTCAAGGAAAACATAATTGTTACACCCACTAGTATAATTTATTCCCAATAACTTGTATAGAGTTCCACATGGAACTCCCCTCATCAAAACCATTTCTCCTCTAACCATCTTGTAAGTGCCCTTTCCCAATAAAGTATCCACACCTGCATGATCCAAATTACTTACAGATATTAGGCTCCTGGCTAGATATGGGATGTGCAAAACTCCAAGGAGAGTTCTAATCCTTCCATCTTTTAGCAACAACTTAACCCTTCCATGTCCCATGTTTTTGGATGTCAAGTCATCTCCTAGGAAGACATCACCACCATCATACTTTTCATATTCATTGAACCACTCTATGTGACGATTCATATGAAATGATGCACCTAATTCGATCAATCATACATCATGATATTCATATGTACCTGTAGATGCCAGGTTAACATCACCTCCATCTTCTATGGAGGCTTTTGCCTCTGTGGAAGAGGAATCATCAAATCCCTTTGCTTTATCAACTTTCTTAGACCTGCAATCTTTCTTATAATGCCCAATTTTACCACATTTCTAGAATTTTCTCAAATATTTTGCTAGGGATTTATCTCTACATTTAGATTTAGATATCCCCCCCCTTCGAATACTTATTTGTATCCCTATCTTTGGAATGACATATTACAAATAAAGCATATGTGTTATGACTATCTATGAATTTTTGCCTCATCTCTTTCAATAACAAGGATGGAACCACATCCTCATACTTCAATGTAGATTGAGTAGTACTACCAATTGCTACAACTAGAGTATCCTAGGAATCTGGAAAAGAACATAAAAAAATAATACACTTATCTTCTTCTCCAAGCGTAATATTAATAGATCCAAGTTGATTTACTAGAGTGTTGAAGGAATTTTAATGCTTTGTTATATAATATACATCTTCCATCCTAAGATGATACAAATTCTTTCAAAGAAACAAATAGTTTACCATGGAATTTCAATGATACAAATTCCCCAAATTTTCCCTTGGTTGTAGATTCTCCTGACACATTCAATAAGAATTAATCATCCAGACATAGTTGAATCGTACTCCTTTCTCTTTTATCCTGCTTCTACCAATCTTCTTGCAACATACCAATATATTGAGTACTAGTAGTTTGTGTACCTGTAGGTTGTGCACCAGTAGTTCATGTACCAGGATCCACAATAATACATTGTTCTTTTCTAAAAGAAGGTCCTCCATCTTGATCTTCCATAGCTCAAAGTTTTTATCATTGAATTTCTCAATCTCGATTCTAGAATTGCTCACCATTCTCTTTCAATACACAAATCACCACTTCAAAGCTCCCACTAAACCTAGGTTTATCACAGACTCAAGATAAACTTGATCTATCAAGACCAATACAAAATCTGAGCAACAAAGGTGTCCCCCTGAAGCCAAAATCATTCTTTGATACCACATGTAAGTTTTAAACCTATGAAGTAAAGAAATGCATATAGATTCTAAGAAAAACATAAATTAATAAATGACTCACACATATAGTACACATAGATGCACACTGTTAACCCTTAACCAAGAGAAAACCAAACTTCCTTGGTGGCACACCTCTCAACTCTTCATTGTAATAATTTCACCATTCACAATACAATATATACACAATATTTTAGGTATTTTTCAGTGACCAAACCCCTAATCCCTTAATCCAGAATTAATTTAGAAAACCATTAAAAATAGAAAAAAAGGTTAAAATAGAAAAAAACCACACCCCCACGTAGTCGTCAAATATGACACACCCACACACACACATGCAAGGAATATAACACCTACCCAACATTATGTATCCATACTACTTCATTTCTTTCATGGGCAGCTACCATTTATTCAACTTCTGTTGTTGACAAGGCTCTGTTGACTTGTATATAACTTAGTCTTACCTTTAATTTTTTTCTTACTTACAAAACTTCTTGTCATATAGTGGGTTCACAAAGCTATTTATAAGAATTTCCACATCATGCAAATTGCACTTCATTTCTCCACCACATACATATTGCACCATCACCTAGTCACTTTTTCAAGTTTCTTTTCATAACGACGTGTTCGCAAGTTAGCAGACTTGCGGGTGTGGCCCTTTTGATTTTTCATAAGATTTATTTCTCCATCGTTACTAAATTTAAACTCATCTTTTGTGATCTACATCTTTCTTTATACTTAGCTGATTTATGAGTCACAATGGGTTTGCATGTTGGAGGACTTGTGGGTTGGTATTTTCTTCTCCTTCTATGCCCATTTCCCCACCATAATGTATGAGTTTCCTTTGTTACATATCCCAATATTCATTTAATGTTACATCCTACAGAAGATAAATGATAACTAATTTTAAAAAGGCTGTTCGAAACATCAAATTTATCGAAGTAATTTCCATTAAATTCATATTAACCACTTCATTGAAAAAATGATTTAAGTTATATTGCCAAAAAAATATTGATATCAATGTCCAAAGGAGATTTACGAGAGATCATCAACTTCACCAAAATGGCCATCAAAAGACAATAGTTTTGTGGAGATACTTTGAACTTGTTTGGTTGAGAATACCATAACTTTCATTGTTCGAGATCCTATTGGTATCATTCTTCAGTTTTCTAGAGAAAAATGAAAACATAATTTGAACATCGGGTATTGCTCTAGTTGGATGCATCCTTGAAGTTTTTTACTCTAAAGAAGTAATCTTATGGTGTGATGATAAATTTTTCTAGAGCCGAGTAGTAATTCAACTACACAATGAATCTTCTATATCTTTAGCACCATGTTGGTGTCCAGGTATGAATGCTTTATTCACCCTTTTTCCTACATTAATTTATCAATCTGGGTGCGTATCCTTTCAAGGAAATGCACAAGGTATATGTAGGGGAAAGAGCACAATCCGTTCTGGCCAAGGGTGCACGATTAAGATTCAAAACATTGTTGTAAAACTAGATTAATTACAACTTCTGAAAAGCAATCATAAGAATCAAAACATTATAACAACAAGCATAAACTGATAAATAACACACACACAAAGATACAGCACCTGATCAAAAGAGTGGGCCCAGCTCTCTGATCAGGGTTGTGTTAGTCACAATGAAGATGAAGACAGCAAAATAGATAATGTTTTATAAATCTGAAAAGGGTTATTATAATCTCAATGGGGACATCCCCAGTTACAGGAATAAACTATATTTTATACATGGAGAGGGAGAACAACCTCTTTCCCCAAAACATGGTAATTGTATCCCCAAAAATATACATTAGTTGGAACAGCACCAGTACCAGATAGACAAGATCAGCGAGATGCCCAAGAATGGTTCATGGATCTGCAACTCCAGCTGCACGGCCTCCTTATGGCTTGGTCGTTGCTGTGAATAGCAGATCTATTGTGGGATATTGAAGCCTTGGTTCCTGTTCTCTAGAAGCTGCAGTCAAACATTCGTTTTAGTAATGAGAATAGGCAAAACTCCGCGACTTTATGTCATTAATAAAATATTCCAATAGACAAGGCAGGGGTATTTACCTTACAGGTTAAGCATAGTAAACATAGGTAAATAAGTGCAAAAAGGTCAAAAAGGGTAATGGAAATGCAACAGAAAGATAGCCCGATTTGGTGCCCAACACACCATCAATTTTCAAGAAAATGCTAAAACTTCTAGATCTGACCATTACTTTCAAAGGAGACGAAGCAAAGAATTTATTAAAGGAAAAGAATAATGTATTTCATATTTTACAAGAATATTTAGAATATCCTACAACAATGCCATAAGACATATCGAGAATTCAAGTCAGTTCATTAATAAATCCTTATCGATAATTAGCATAGATTTTTACCAGTATTACAGGTTAGGAATCCACGACAAACATCTCTCGGTTGGCCCTTTATATCTTATATTTTACAATTCATGAAGAATCAATTTTTGATTGGGGAAAAATGATTTCTTCATAAATTTCTACACAACTACAAATTTTGAAAGAGAAAAGAAATTCTATATGGCTTCCTACTTGATATTTTCTATTATGTATTGACATGTCTTCAAGGGTTTAAGCATCGACAAAAGAGTGAACTGTAGAATTGATCTAGTCACTATGTGGTATCAAGGTTTATGGAGACAAAGGTTTAATTACTATTTTTATGAACTATATAATGAACTTGTTTTTCTTTTCAAAAAAACAATTGTTGGAGATAACACTTCCAGACTGTCATGAGAAGCATTAACTTTCTTAGACAAAAGGGGGATTGTAGAGAATATGGATAATTACAACATTGTGAGAATTTACTATTCTCATGAAAGACCTCTTTTTCTTCTATGTTATATTGCAGACATATTGCTTTCTATTGAGGTGGCGAGGGAGTATAATTTTGGTTGCATTTCTTCCATGAAAAATGAAAGAATCAATTTATTCCACTCCCATGGAGAATTGGTGAAATCTTGTTGAGTGGAATCACTAAAATTGATGAATTTTCAATCCATCTTGACCAATATAATTTGAAATTCGTGGAGGAAATCAAAGGATTTGACCCAAAACATCTCTTTGTTGATCACATGACATCAATTGGGTATATTAATGCTCCTACTAATACTTTCATTTTTCGGAGAAGAAGAATGTGATAGTCATGATCCTCTGACACAATTTGTTGAGAAAATAATAGACGATATTGAAACCATTGTGAGCACAAATGAATAATACAAATAGAAGGGAAATGTATCAAATGAAAAAGGTTCTTAATTTCCCATTACCTCACAGAAGAATGACCCACCCAAAAGTAATCCACAATGATCCATTGTTCTTTGTCTGTAAGAAGGTTCTCCATCTTGAGCTTCCATAGCTCAAAGATTTTACCGTTGAATTTCTCAATCTCGATTCTAGAATTGCTCACCATTCTCCTTCAACACCTGAATCACCATGTCAAAGCTCCCACTAAACACATGTTTATCACAGATCCAAGATAAACTTTATCTATCAAGACCGAGGCAAACCCTCAGCAACAAAGGCGTCCCCTGAAGCCAAAAATGTTCTTTGATACCACATGTAAGTTTTAAATCTGTGAAGTAAAGAAATTCATATAGATTCTAATAAAAACATAAATTAATTAATGACTCACACATATAGTATGCAAATATTTACATTGGTAACCCTTAACAGGGAGAAAACCAACCTTCCTTGGTGGCACACCTCTCAACTCTTCATTGTATTAATTTCACCATTAACAATACAATATATACACAATATTTTAGGTATTTTGCAGCTACCAAAACCCTAATCCCTTAATCCGGGATTAATTTATAAAACCACTAAAAATAGAAAAAAATGCTAAAATAGAAAAAATCACACCTCCACGTAATCGTCAAATTTGACGTACCCACACACACATGCAAGGAATATAACACCTACCCAACATTATGTAACCATACTACTTATTTGCTTGCATGGGTGTCTACCATGTATTCAACTTCTATTGTTGACAAGGCTCTATTGACCTGTATATAACTTAGTCTTACCTTTAATTCTTTTCTTACTTATAAATTTTTTTGTCATATAGAGGGTTCAAAAATATCTTTATCAAAAGTTCTATATCATTCAAATTGCACTTCATTTCTCCACCACATACATATTGTACCATCACTTAATCACTTTTTCAAGTTTATTTTCAAAATAGAGGGTTTGTGGGTTAGCAAACTTGCGTGTGTGTCCCTTTTTCTTTTTCATTAGATTCCTTTCTCCACTGTTACTAAATTGAACCTCATGTTTCGTGATCTACATATTTCTTTATACTTATCCGATTTACAAGTCATGGCAGGTTTGTAGGTTGGTGAGCTCACGGGTTGGTATTTTCTTCTCCTTCTATGCCCTTTTCCCCGCCATAATGTATGATTTTTTGTTTTTACATATCCCAAGATTCATTTAATGCTAAATCATATGGAAGATAAATTCTAATTAATTTTGAAAAGGTCGTTGGAAACATCATATTTATCGAAGTAATTTACATTTAACTCATATTAACCACTTCATTGAAAAAAGGATTTAAGTTATATTACCAAGAAAATATTGATATCAACATACAAAGGATATTTACGAGATTCCATCAACTTCACCAAAATCGCCATAAAAAGACAATAGTTTTGTGGAGATACTTTGAACTTGTTTGGATGAGAAGACCAAAACTTTCACTGGTCGAGATCCTATTGGTATTATTCTTCACTTCCTCTTCCAAAGAAAAATGAAAACAAAATTTGAACATTAGGTATTTCTCTAGCTGGATGTATCCCTGAAGTTTTTGACTATAAAGAAGTAATCTCATTGTGTGTAGATAAATTTATCCAGAGCCGAATATTAATTCAACTACATATTGAATCTCCTATATCTTTATTACCGTCAATTTTCAAGAAAAGATAAAACTTCCATAGATGACCATTACTTTCAAAGGAGACAAAGAAAATAATTTCTTAAAGGAAAAGAATAATGGATTGGATTTTTTACAAGAATATTTAGAAGATCCTACAATAATGCTAGAAGACATATCAAGAATTCAAGTTAGTTTATTAAAAAATCCTTATCGATAATTAGCATGGATTTTTACCAGGATTACAGGTGAGGAATCCATGACAACCATCCATGGATTGGCCCTTTATATCTTATATTTTACAATTCATGAAGACACGATTTTTGATTGGGGAAAAATGGTTTCTTCATAAATTTCTACACTACTGCCAAATTTTAAAAGAGAAAAGAAATTCTATATGGCTTCCTACTTGATATTTGTTATTACTTACTGCCATGTCTTCAAAGGTTTAAGTATTGGAAAAAGGGTGAACTATAAAATCGTTCAAGTCACTATGTGGTATAAGGGTTTATGGAGACAAAAGTTTAATTTCTATTTTTATGAAGTATATAAGGAATTTGTTTCTCTTTTCATAAAACATTTTTTTGGAGAGAACACTTTGAGACTATCACAGGAAGCATTAACTTTCCTGAACAAAAAGGGGATTATGTAGAATATGGATAATTACAACATTGTTAGAATTTATTGTTCTCATGAAAAACCTCTTTTTCTTCTATATTATACTCCAAACAGGTTATTTTCCATTGAGGTTGTGAGGCAATATAAGTTCTGGTTGCATTTCTTCCATGAAAAAAGAAAGAAGAAATTTATTCCACTTCCATAGAGAATTGGTGAAATATTGTTGAGAGGAATCACTAAAATTGATGAATTTGCAATCCATATTGACCAATATAATTTGAAATTCATAGAGGAAATCAAAGGATTTGACCCAAATCATATCGTTATTGATCACATGACATAATTTGGATATAATAATGCACTTACTAATACATTCATTTTCTTAGAAGAAGAAGGTGATAATTATGATCCTTTGACACTATTTGTTGAGAAAATAATAGATGATACTAAAACCATTGTGAGCACAACTGATCAATACAAACAGAAGAGAAAAGTATCGAGTGAAAAAGATTCTCAATCTCCCATTGTCTCACAAAAGAATGACCCACCCAAAAATAATATTCAATCGACATCAACACAATAGAGAAACTCTTCAACCAATAATTTAGGTGATGAAGTGACAAAAACCCTTCATAGGGAAAATTGGAAAACCCACATAAACTTGAAGTGAAAATAAAAAGGACCAATTCTCAACAGGAAGTTGAACAACACATACATGAAATTGAAGCTTCTTTGGAAGATATGGATTTGGAAATTGATAATGAAAATATTCAATTTCTTGATGGTGACCCAAGATTACAAGAAACTCAACAACTTGCAGCTAATCTTTCCATTCAAGAAGAAGTATTTTCAGAACAAGAATCCATTTCTGTACAAAATGATTTGTTTGATAAAACTTCCAAAAAGTTGATTCTTGAAAGATCTTGTTTGAAGAATAAAAGGGGAAAATATCGCACTGAAATTGACCTTACTCATTTTTCTGCATCTATAATTTCCAAGTTTCATAAAGCTACATGGGATGCTCTGGATGTTTTGATAGATGATATGAAATTGGAAAATGCAAGGATAAAATAAACAATAAAGGAATTAGAGTTACTCTAATTCCACCGTTGATACTTGTTGCGCTAGTTTCAACAATCCAACTTGGAAAAAGTTCCAACAAAACTCCAGAATCAATCCTAAGGATAAAAGGAGCATCAAGTTTACTTTCTACGACTAGACATTATCTTGAACAAAATATTAAGAAAATAATGTCTATTATTTTAGAACCCGGGACATAGAAAATAAATTTGATTCTCTTGGTTCCAAAAGTCAAAATACTAGGGAGTGTTTACAAGCTAATCTAACTAATGATGAAGGGTTTTTTATGGATGCACTCTCTACATTTGTTATAAATATTTCAGGAATGACTGAATATCAAAGAAAACAAGAATACTTTCTCTCTCATACTTGTGTCAATCAATTGAAGGCATGATGGATAAAAAGGATCTATATATTAAGAGAATTATTAGGTGACTTCAATGCTTTAAGTAGAAAAAAAGATGAAGCTTATAAATTGACGGGCATCAAGGTTATGTCTTGTTGGCACAACTATTGAAGTACAATATCCAAATCTAATAGTGAATTCAATTCTTCAAACAAGACAACAATTTGAAGAACATGTTGAAATATTAAAAGGATTGTCATAAGAAACATTCAACAATATGGTTGAATATACAGAATGAGACATTGAAAGTTAGCTTGTTGAGTATGTAAATAGAAATGAAGACATCAAAATAAAATTATAGCAACTTTCCATTGACTATAGAGAAACCGAAAACACTTTATTTTATACAAAAGTTAAGCTAGAAGTGATTGTTTCTTTGTTCAGTGATTATATTGAAAAATGGTTAGAATCAACCTAAATCAAGATTATCGAGGAAAATCAAGCAGAATCAATTGATATCGGTGAAGAAACTGTCTTCAAAAAAAATATATTATCAACAATGATCCAAAAATGACAAAGAAGATTCCATTAAAATAAGACCAAATTGATCCAATCCCTATCCTTGTCTTTTTAGAATTCATCCAGTTATATTTATATTTAGAACATGAATATAATTGAATTTTAATTGTTCCCTTTATTCTCTTTTTAGGTCTTGCTTTGTTTATGCCCAGTCCATATTCCACTCTTCTCTTCTTCTACTTTATGTTTTGTGGTCCATGTGAGCCCCAATCCTAGTCCATTTGGATTAATTCTTTTATTTGTATAAAACTTTTAAAGACATTATTTTTTAGAAATCCAAGAGAATTGTTTCAGGGTTAATTTTAATTATATCTTTGAACTCTGATCATTTGAGTAAAATATGTTTGAAGTTGACCTATTAAAATCTTATTTTAATTTTAATAGAAAGACTCTTTTAAAGTTCTCTTTAATTTGGGCCATATGTTTTCCTTTCCATGAATGTGTCTTCCTTTCAATGAATGTGATCAAAAGATATTTAATACTGTAATGGATGTGAGATTTGTTTTATAATTTTCTTATTTGCATTTATGAAACAATGTTTTGTGAGTGGGTTCCTGGTCCTTTTCTCGGGAAGTTTGGATCTATTTATATTTTAATATCATTGAAAAGATATTTCTTTATTTATTTGAATAATAAAAATTTGGATTGTGTTGATTAACATTCTCCTAAATTTATATCTGTCGGAATACTTTTCAAGATAAATCTTTAAGAATTCAAAGAGGATTACCACCTCTATAAAAATGAAGGGGGATTTCATCATCACGAGGTTGTTGTTTCAATCTTAACTAATTCAAACATCAACATTTTTGGTGACCATACTGGGGAACCATTTATTTTCAAGAATTTTGAGGCTTTGTTTTAGATTTGATTGAGGAACCAGAGTCTCCATGATTCAAAGTTTTAGAAATAAGATTCAAGGAGACAATCGCGTGTTATAGATGCATGGGGTTTATAAAAACATTAATCAAATATGTTTGAATGACCTAAAAGAGAGTGAAGAAGCACAAAATATTTAGGAGGGTGAAATCCCCGATGGTTCCATTGAAAGAACTTTAAAATCTCTAGCAATTCCATTAGAAATATTCAAAAATATCAAGAAGATATATATATATATATATATATTATGAACCCTATGAAGAATTTCATTCATTTTGTGATGTTTCTTTTCCTTTTCCACCAATCCTATAAATGTATTTACAAGAATCAAAAAAAGGAACAAGTGACCAAAGAAGGAGGAAACTACATAGAGGCCCTTTAAATATGCTAGAAGTAGATTTTTATATGCCTAATATTCCTATGGAAACATTTTCTATATTCTTTGGGAAGACTTTGGAGAATGCAGACAAATATTTGTTTATATTCCAATGTACATGTGAAATTTTCAATCTTACTAAAGACAATGTTACATGTCGATTATTCTTACAAACTTTGTGTGGGAATGCTCCTAAATGGTTCCATTCATTTCTCCCTAGTACCATTACCAGTTGCGATATGTTAGAAATTTTGTTTGCCGAATTTTTTTCCCACCCACCCTTTCCCATGTGGACTTAAGATAATGAATATTTCAACCTTTCATATACTCCATATGAATATATTTAAAGCAGTAAATTTGAGAATGAAATCGAGGATCCTCCACAAAATGCAAAAGAAGATTTCATACTTGCAAAAAATGATGAAAATCCACAAGAACATTCACCACAAGAAGAATTGATGGAAGAGAATAATCTTGAGAAAACATGAGATCAACCAAATTGACCCCCTAGTTGTTGAACATGAGATCAAAACATATGATGAAGCCAATTCGGTCCCGCAGAAGTTGCGACCACTCAACCCAAAGAAAGTTGTTTCCATCAAGTATGAGGTCAATATAATTCTATGTGCATGGTTTAGCTATCTAGTTCCCTTGACTGAATGGCTTTCTAGCATCGTTCACGTTCACTAAGAAACATGGAACTGTTAGGGTCTATGTCGATTATAGGGATTTATACAAGGCTTATGTAAAGAATAATTACCCAACCCCATTCATTGACCAGATTATTGATGAATGTGTCCATAGAAAAATATTCTCATTCATGGATGGTTTCTCTGGCTATAATAAGATCTAGATAAAACTGGAAGATTAGCACAAGAATGCCTTCATTTGTCCTTGGGGTACTTTTTCTTATTGGAAACTGTCGTTTGGTCTTAAAATCTTTGTAGCCACTTTTTAGAGGTCCATGCCATATGCTTTCCATGACAACAAACAAATTTTAGAGGCTTACTTAGATGATGTTTCTTCTCTCTCACAATGTCACGAGGATCACCCTGGTCACTTTCGAGCCATTTTTATCTGATGTCGATATTCAAAATTACTTTGGATCCACATAATTGCATCTTTTATGTGGTGTTTGTGATATTTCTAGGCTTCATTGTATCCAAGTATGGGATCTCGGTGGATCCCTTGAAGGTTGAGGCTATTGTCAATTTACCTCCTCCTCATACCATTATCCAACTTCAAAGTTTTGAAGGGAAGGAAATTGTTTTATGCAGATTCATTGTCAATTATGCTGAGATCATGAAATATTTTATGCGCTTATTGAATAAAGGTGTACCTTTTGTGTGGGACAACCAAGAACAATGGTCATTTGACGCCTTGAAGAAAGCCTTGATATCGAATCCCTTATTGAGCCTTCCCAATTATACTCAAGATTTTGTGCTCTATATCACAGCCATTGAATCCACCATTGGCATGGTGCTCGTCCAATAGGATGTTGCGAAACAAGAGCACATCATTTAATATCTTATCAAGGGACTTACAAGTATCGAGCTTCGATACTCTCATGCAGAGAAGTTGTCCTTGGCGACAATGTATGTTGTCCAATGATTACACCATTACATCCTCTTGAAAAAAGCCATTGTAGTTTATGATTCCAACCCAATGCAACACATCCTTAGCCATCAAAACATTGGAGGCAAGTACTCAAAGTGGACTATAATCCTCCAAGAGTTTGACTTGGAATTTTTTTCATCCAAGCATAATAAATCCTTGGCTTTCACAGATTTGATGTTTGAACTTACCCGAGCCGATGAGGAACCATTGGTTAATGACTCTTTGCCTGATGAGTTCTTGTTCCTAATTGACTTGTCTGATCCTTGGTATGGAGATGTCTTTTTCTACCTCCATACTCAATGTTTACGTCCTCATCTTTCCCATGATGAATGTCGATGCATAAGGAATCAGGGTAGACACTACTTTATTTTAGATAACACCTTGTATTGTTGGGGAGTTGACTTCATTTGACATCATTTCCTTATCCATGAGGAAGTTGAAATAATTTTGTATGACTATCATGAGGGGGCATGTGGTGTTCATCTCTTTGGGTTGGCCATTGCCCAGAAAATACTACGCGTCGGCTATTTATGTCCCACGATATTTTAAGATTATA
>JASDQU011402981.1:10000-26215 GCA_032191745.1 Picea mariana | reverse complement strand
GCTTCAAATTTTCTGCCACTGTCTTACTGTAAACTAGTATGTCATCCAAATATACAATGAAAAATTTCCCGATGAACTCCCTCAGGAATTCGTTCATCAACCTCATGAAGGTACTTGGAACATTTTCTAAGCCAAACGACATAACAAGACATTCATATAAACCCTCGTTTGTTTTAAAGGTTGTCTTCCATTCATCACCTTCTCTCATGTGAATCTGATGATATCCGCTTTTCAAATCAATCTTTGAAAAATACTTTGCTCCGCTCAAGAAATCCACTAGATCATCCATCCTCGACAATGGAAATATGTACCTGATGGTTATCCTATTTATCGCCCTTGAGTCAATACACATCCTCCAACCTTCGTCTTTCTTCGGACTGAGTACTGTTGGAACAACACATGGACTCAAGCTTTCCTTGACCAAACCTTTGTCCAACAATCCTCGACCTGCCTTTTAACCTCTTCATTCTCTTGCAGTGTCAATTTGTACGCGGCTTTATTCGGCAAACTAGCTCCTGGTATGAGATCAATATGATGACTCAGAGTCCTGATCGGTGGCAACGAACGAGGTAATTCGTCCACTATTATGTCAGCGAACTCTCCCAGTAGTTCCTGAACTTCCTCTGGTAATCGTCCACTCTTGTGCTAGTCAGAACAATTCTCGGCTTCCTGACCACAAAGAACTGTGGATCTTCCTTCTTCTTAACCTCATTAAGAAGTTCCTTCCCACTCATGAGAAGTACTGTGTTTCTTACTTCTGGCTTCACCTCCTTATCCTTAATTGGAAGCAACATGTGTGTCCTCCCATTCTTCTCCAGGGTGTATGTGTTCATTCTACCATCATGAATCACATTTATGTCATATTTCCATGGTCTACCCAGCAATAGATGACAAACATCCATAGGAATAACATCACATAAAATCTTATCATTATATCCACCTATCTTGAATTCAACCAAGCATTGTTTAGTGGCAGTCACCTGGTGTCCTTTTTGTAGCCACGAAACTCTGTATGGGCTTGGATGATAAATCATCTCTAGCTCCAGCTTCTCTACAATCTCAGTTGAAACGATATTGTCCATGATTCCACTATCCACAATGACCTTGCATACCTTTTCCTTGGTCTTGCAAGCAGTCCTAAAAAGTCTGGTCCTTTGGACTGAACTCTCCACCTCCTTCTCAGGTGTCAAAAGGACTTTCTGCATCATCAACGATCTTCCGCCTTCTGCGTCTTCTGCTTCAACATCCTGCCTCTGCGCCTCGGTGATGTGAGCTTCTCCAATGTCCTTCTTTTTCTCTGGACACTCGTAAGACTTGTGCCCATTCTTTCCACATGTGAAGGATGTGATTACTCCACCTCTTCCTCTTCCTCTACCTCTAGTACGAGGAAAAGTATTGTTGTCAGCATAATCTCCCCTATGCTCATTATGTTTCCCTCTCTGTTCAACATATTATTTCCCTCGCTGTGAGGTTCCACCTCTCTCTGTGCGAGTGTGAGGTTTCTTCCATTCCTCCTTGGGCTTCTGGAATTTATCCTGGGCAACTGATTTTCCTCTGGGATGACTTTTGCCTCGCCCCCTCTGACTCTATTTTCGGCTCAGCTTCTATTCTTCTTTCAGAGCCATCTGATAAGCATCTTCCACCGTTCAGATGGTTACCATGCTCATCTCATCCTGGATATCATATCTCAGGCCATTCATGTATCTGGAAACTTTTTCTTCATCACTCTCCCGATGACATGCCCTGATGTTCAGCCTGTAGAATTCCTTAGTGTATTCTTTCACTGTCATCAACTTCTGTCTTAGGTTCTACATTCTCTTGAACAAAGTAATTTGATAGTCTCTCGGGATGAATTTCACCTTCATTTTTGCGATCATCCTATCCCAGCTCTTGATCTTCTTCTTTCCCTTGCAGCGTCTGTCAGCTTGTAGTTCATCCCACCACAATGTTGCATGTCCTTTCAAGTGCGTAACAACATGCTTGACTTTCTTGTCTTCCTCGACATATTCATAGTCGGAGTATGTGTCTAGAGCTCTAATCTAGTCTAGAAGCTCCTCTGCATCCAAATTTCCTTCGTAAACTGGAATGTCCATTTTTTCTCTTGCACCCATCCTGGAAATAGATCTGATCAAATGCTCATTTGATGCATCTTCGGCTGCAACTTCCTCTTCACGTTCATCCTCAATTTCTCTTTCGGAATCACTCAGATCCCCCGCACTGGCTTTGCATCCTTACGCTATCTCCATGTCTTCGAATCTTTCTCATAGATCATGCATTTGTCTCTCTATGGTTGGATCTGCCATCTGCCTACCCCTTCTTCTCTGCACCTCCCTATCCTTTGGATCGGGTGATTGTCTGTCTCTCCTTGGCGGCATGGTGAATTCTCTTCTCCTTCTCTGCTACATAAAGCAAATAATCTTTCTATGCTCTGATACCACTTGATAGCAACGCAGCCCCTTCACCACTCGCAGGTCAGAAGGTCCATGCACACACAGGATCTCCTCTTTCCACGGCCCTAAGAACACGAACCGGTCCTTCTATTTCCCTATCGGGAAATCAGCACCTACAGATCTCTTCCCGCGATCCCCCTCTCTTTACTTATCGAGGAATCAGAACTCGCAACTTCGCGAGTCCAATGGTCGAGAACTGCACTCTTGAATCCCTGAATTTTGATACAGTCAACGCTGACCCTTTCCTTTACCCTGTCGAAACTTTCTCTATCGGGATCTTGGAACTCGTGGTGTCGAGCAACTCGGTTCTCCAACTCCCGAGTCCCGATATGTCGAAACTCCGATGAGTTCGCAGCTTTGAATTTTCAACAGTCCCGTCACCTCGTCGGGATTTCGGACTTCGTGGGATCGCGAATCCTGATGTCTAATGTTTGGGACTTCTCGCTGCAAAACTCTGATGAAACGTACCACCTGTCCACGTCACAAACTTCGGTGGCCCCACACTGTTTACGTAGCTGTCGGGATATCGCGTATCGTGATTTCGCGATTCCCGTTGTAATGTTTTAGAGTTTCAATCCTCGAAACCCCGATACACGATACATGTGTAGATCCAATGGTCCTTGCGGCTTGGATCAACGACTCTACCCCTCTTGATCTTTTATCCTTTTGAGAATACTCCGTTGTATCTCCCTTGCACCTCTGCCAGATCTAACTACCCTCGGATTATCACAATTCTCCTCGGAGAATACCGACCGTCCGTCCTTCCTGATGAAATCTGTGAAATGACCAAGCACTCCTCTACGAAACTCGTCCACCTTCACGCAAAATTGCGACGCTTGCTTAAATTTTCAAGGTACAACTTCTCTACGCTGTTCTTTGACAAACTCAAAGGCCTATCCCTCCTGAGATTTTCCATGACTTTCAAGTCCTTCAGGAAACTCTACACACCCTTCTTGCGACAAACCTTCAATAACGTTTAAGTGTTGAAGTCCCTCGACTCTGTGCACACCTACAGCAGCAGTCCTTCAATTCTTCACTCATGTTCGTAGCCCTAACACTTTTACCCAGTCTACGCACTCCTTGCACAACTCTTCTGTGCCAACTGCACCTTCTAGATGAATGAGAACAAAAGTTATCTCTATTTGAACCCTTTGTCAATGCACTCCTTGTGGACAATTCGACTGCACTCCTTGTAGGAATCCTCTGGCTCAAATAGAGAAACAATTGAAACTCATTCCTTCCTTCTCTCAGACTTCAATTCATATATGAAATCATATACACAACATATAAAAACAAATGTATAACTGGAAGCAAACATTCATGAGCACATCATTCAACATCAATACACAAAGAACAACACAAAAACCATGAAGTTGAATCAATCTCTTCTATTAATCCAAATCTCTGTACATGGGTGTTCTTCACACAACTCTCTGCATTCTCTTGCTCTAATGCTTCTAACTAATGATACAATACACAATGAGGGTGTCTATATCTCGTTTCCCTCTTGCGCTCTAAAGCTGTCTAGTCTAGAATTAAATTTCTATCTACTTTCATTAACTATCTTAAATGTCGTCTACCTACTAAGGATGAGAGCAATCCGCTCAAGGTCCATTTACAATATACAAAGTGCGCCTCATCTTAATGGCTAATTTAAGATCGTGCAACAACTTCAAGGTGTTTTCAAAAATTGTGTTGGCTTGTTCAGTTGTCTTCTACTTCCGCGCTGGCTCGCTTGATGTGTTGGCGATGCTCCTGCATCAATGTACATGGTATGGTACTGGTTGATGTGCATGGTTGGTGCATGTTTGATACAAGTTTATGTACATGGTGGATGATTGATGTACATGCTTTCGTGATCATTTTGGTATCCATGTGAGTGGATCTGGTTACAGTTGGTTGATGATGGTATATCAATGACAATGTGACAGGTTGGTTGATGTGATAGTTACAGGTTGATTGATGTGAAAATGATAGTGATAGGTTGATTGATATGATAGTGATAGTGATAGGTTGGTTGTGATAGTGACAGTGAGTCTACACTTATATTTTAGGGCGGAAGGACTGGGCAAGGATAGGTGGTTATAGCATCCTTTCGGTTGGTGCCAAAGAACACAATGATTTGGAGCTTCCTTCAGGTTGGAGCCTATGAATCAAGGGGTTATAGCCTCCTTGTATTTGCAACTGGAGAATTGGGAAGTTGGAACTTCCAATTAATGTATTATTTTGATATATATGAAATCATTTTGCGGTTTTCTCCCATTTGGGTTTGCACGTAAATTCTGGTGTATTGTGTATTTTATGTCATGTTTCTTATGTTTATATGTTCACGATATAGTGATGCTACATTGATGATATACTATTGATAAAGTTGAAGTTTATATATTATGGTTAAAAGTGGTAAAAGTGTTCATACTAATTCACCCCTACCTCTCAGTATTCCAACAATTTTCATTAAGGGGTTTCTCACATTCTAATGTTAATGAAATGTGATGTCGAATTGTGATATTCATAAAGAATTTTTTCACATTACAATATTTATTGAGGGTAAATTCCTTACTCGTTATTTAGGATTGTTTCCTTCATGTTGTTGTGTTAATGGATATGTCACATTGGGCCATTCATCAAATTTCATGTAACATTGTGGAATTTATTAAGGGTCTTGTCACATTGTAATGTTCATCAAGGGTTTTGTGGGATTGTGACATTCTTCAATGGTTATTTCATATTGTAACATTCATTTTGTATTACTTTATAATATGGATATTTTTTATTGCGATGTTCCCACATAGTTATGTCACATTTATACATTCATCTTGGTTGACTCATGCTCACTTCCTACATTCATAAATGGTTATGCCATATTGTGGCCTCGATCAAATCTAATGTCACATTATGACATTCATAGAGGATTTTGTCACATTGCGGCAACCATTGAGGGTTATATTGGATTACAACATTCATCTATGGTTATTTCAAATTGAAACATTCATCTTACTATGTTAATGACTATGTTACATTACAACATTCATCAAATGTGAAGTGACATTACAATTTTTATCAAGGGTTTTATTGCATTTTGACGTTAATGAAATATGATGTCACATTATGACATTCTGACATAAAGTTTAGTTAACTTTAGTTGGCCATTATTCATTATGGATGAATATGGTGTTTGATTGCAGCTGGGTAGGGTTAACAATTTCATAATATTGTCAATAGTTATGTCACATTATATAGTTTATCAAAGGTGGTGTTGCATTAATACATTCATCAAGGGTTTTTTTTTTCATTGAAAAATCTTTATTGGCTTATGTTATATTATGATGTTTGAATATGGTTATGTGGCATTGTGACATTCATCTCAGGAAACTTTATATCAAGTTGTTGTGTTGGTTAATGTTTATTTCATATTGTGACATTCAGATTGTCATGCTAATGGTTATGTCACATTGCCACATTCAACATATGTCATGTCACATTGTGATTTTCATTCATGGTTTTTTTGCATTGTGATGTTCATCAGATGTGATGTCACATTTTGACTTTATTAAGGGTTTTTTCACATTGCAACTTTTGTCAAGGATTTTATTGGGTTTTGACATTCTTCAATGGTTATGTGAGACTGTAACATTGATTTTGGATTACTTTATAGTATGGACATTTTTTATTCTGTTTTCCCTTAATCATTATATGACATTAAAACACTTATCAAATGCCATGTCACATTGAAATTTTCATTAAGGGTTTTCTCCCATTGTGACATTCATGAAGGATTTTGTCACATTGCGACATTTATCTAGGGTTATGTTGGATTGCAACATTCGTTAATGGTTTTTTCAGATTGTGAAATTCATCTTATGATGTTAATGACTATGTCACATTATGGAATTCATTAACTTTCATGTGAGATTGTGATGGTCATTAAGGTTTTGTTGCATTGTGGTGTTAATGAAATGTGATGTCACATTGTGATATTCATTAAGGGTTTTGTCGCGTTAAAACTTAATAAAGGGTTATGTTGGGTTGTGATATTATTCAATGGTTATGTCAGAGCGTGCCGTTCATTTTGTCTTAATTTACATTAAATTGTTATGTTTCTTAATATTTATGTTTTATTAAAATACTCATCAAAGGTTATTTTACATTAAGCTGTGTTCAATTTGTTTGGACATAACCCACATTCCTCAATAGTTATGCTAAATTGTAACATTAATATTCACCGAATTATGCAAAATTGTTGTATTCTCAATCCCAAATGGTTATGCTTCATCGTGATGATCATCAATTCTATCTCATGTGACATTAGTTGAATTTCGTTGGTCACAGTTCATTATGGTTGAGTATGTTGTTTGATTGTGTTTGGCCAAGGTTAATGGTTTTAATAATATTATTAATAGTTATGTCACATTCCATAGTTTATAAAAGCTTATGTCTCATTGCGACATTCATAAAGGGTTTTGTGAAATTGAAAGATTTCTCTTGGGTATTGGTGTATTAGAAGGTTCAAACATGGTTATGTCACATTGTGTCCTTCATATAAGCTAAGTTTTTGTCAAATTTTTGCATTGCTTAATCATTATTTCTAATTGTGACGTTCATCTTGCAACGTTAATGGCTATGTTAAATTGTGGCATTCATTAAATGTCATGTCATATTTTGATGTTCATTAGGGGTTTTGTCTCATTATGACATTCATCAAATGTGATGTTGCACTGTGACATTTATTAAGGGTTTTATCACATTGCAACATTCACGAACGATTTTGTTCGGTCGTGATAATCGTGAATAGCTATGTTAAATTGTAACATTCCTTTTGGATTAGTTTATAATATGGATATTTTTGATTGTAATGTTCCTCAATGGTTATGTGACATTGAGACATTTATCTTGGTTGACTTGTGTTGGCTTCCTCCATTAGGGAATTGTTATGTCACATTGTCATGTCAATCCAATGTCATATCACATTGTCAAATTGCGACATTCATCGAGAATTATGTTGGATTGTGACATTCCTTTATGCTTATTTCATATTGCAACAATTATCTTCTCACATTAATAAATATATCACTGTAATGAACCTCATTATCAAACAACAACAACAACAACAAATTGTTTTGCTTGCTATTTCATTTTAATAACAGAATGTATACACTTATTATAGGATTGGTTCAAATTTTGTTCGTAAAAAGGTTCTTAAAGGGGAAAGTTCCTAAGTTATACCTACCATAAGAGTTCCCTCTCATTTTCAAATTATTTTACCCATTGATATAATGGATCATATGAAAAAAAGGTCTCACCACTCCTACTATGATTTCCTCAAATAGAAACATAAGACTCCTACCATTTGCGTGCATGTATCTTTGATTAAAATTGAAACTAGGCAACTTTATTTGGTTTACCCACCATACGATTCATCGAGACAGGTTTTATTACTATGTCGTGATCGAATTTAATGCTCTTAGGACYAGGGTTGGTTTGTGAATTAGTTACTTACCTCCATATTTCAAATGGATATTTCAYCACTAGGATCGAACTATTGATTCATGCTAAACCCGAGGAAAGACAAGGGGTTTTACTCTTAACATAATACTTATTAAGTGGGTGGGATGATTCTCTCTCTAGYAGTTAAAACTCTGTAAATTTCATTAAAGGTGGCCTACGAGTTCCAGTGGAAACTAGTGGGCTCTTTACCCCATATGGCATGCTATTTCTRACACTTTCACATGGCCACGTGCCCTCCGTGCCCTCCTCATTTACTTCGAGGTTGACATGATATCAATTAGGGTTGAAGTGGTTTCACAATTATCATTGTTGAGTTCTGCGAGGTGATCCTGTGAACCAACCTGGGAGGCGTAGAGTATTGCCATGGTAGCCGCTTCGAATTGTAACATTTGGCACAGTCCTTGCCGCTGGTAAGTATTTGTCTCAAAACGCATTACTTGCAAGTTGTTTAAAAGAGATAATGCACCCAACTTCTTCTGTATTGTTTCCGAAGTTACCCTAAACTCTGGAGGGGAAATTCATTCGAATTGATCTCTGGTTTCTTTTCTTCCTTTGTTGGCTTTGAAGGAGGTATACTTAGTTGTCTTCTATTCAGTTTCGGAAGAAAGGATTTATAACCTCCTAGTTTATTTTCTATAATATATATCTCTATTTCCGCATTTTAGAAAGGATGTATCCGTTCATTTTCTTGTTTAGGTTTTGGGAGAAGGGTTTTGTAGCCTCCCTGATTATGTCCCATGTCGAATCCTTTGATGGTTATCGAGGCTTAAGGCCTTTGTAGGGATTTAAATAGCTTCAGTCATGTTATACTTTCGCAATGCTTCCAATATTATTTACAACAGGTAATACACTCATCGTGCTCTGTTCGATTTGGTTAAATAGTTGGAATAAACTACTGTGATGTTTGAAATGCATAAGATTAATGTTACTATCTATTTCTATCCTTTCCCTGTTATAGAATCATTACTTGCTGTGTATTCACCTCCTCCTTGTAAGATTTCTTCATTTCAGGGCTTATATAATACACTAATGATGGGCCCTGTTTTGATATGAGGGTACCCATCAGCGAATGAACATGCTATCCACCCTCAACCAGACGTCTATCTAGTTGGGAAAAGCGACAAGTAAACCAGAGAGTTATGCCACCCTATCGAACAGAAGTTAAGTAAGTTTACACATTATTTCCTTTAGCAATTTTCTGTTAGTATTTCATTATTTTTATCTGTGTTTACTGATAATTTAAACGTTACTTCTTCAAGATTCTCGTCCACTTATGGATTTCGGATATTCGGTACCCACTTCTGGTGCAAAAGGTATTCGAGTTCCTTGTAGGCCTTCCAGAATTCCCACAGTGCCTGGGCACAGTCTCTTCCTAGATTTTTCGAGATGTTTGATATAGTTTTATTCTATGCCTTCAATGGTTGGGATGAGGTCCTCCAGTTTCTTCTTGATCCAACTTTTGTGTGTAACTGTCATTATACAAGACCTTGTTTTCAATCGAATAATGTACCGCATTGGATATTTTTATCCCAGTCGTTCCCCTTTCTAGTCCCATTCCAACTTGTAAATCAATTTATTGTTACTATTGATTAGAATGTATTCAGCTACAGATGTTTACACAGTCCGCAATTCCGTTTGGTATGGTGAAAAAGGAGCTTGAAGGACTCTTTTGGGGTTTTAACTTGTAAAAGGATTCTATTACACTGAAACTTCATATTATAATTAAATTTAGATCATAAGTCTCCTCATATGATTTGTCTTGTTTTTTTTTTCTTTGGGATTACTGCTGCACAATATGACTCTGTGTTTTTTCCTTTCCGGAATTTTGGAAAAGATTTCCTCCTTACTCTTGACTCACGGCTCCTCATAAAAGTTTGACAGTCCCATGGACTACCATTTCCCTTATGAACTTGTTACTATTAAGCTATCATAATTCCTAGAATGGATTATATTCCTTTACTCTTACAGTTCGTGAAATAGAATCCAGATAACGATTGGCAGGGTTAGAATTGTTTAACATTTATTTTCAACACAACTAAACATAGTTGACTACACGTGGCCATTTCCGATTCAACATTAATACCCTGCTAATTAGTAATAATATTATTATTAATAATAATATAAAGAATAATTATTAATAATTATATTAATATTATAACATTAATTAATAATATTAATAATACTTTAGTAATAAAATATTATTAATATTATAAATTAATAAGAAAACCTTATTTATAATAATAGTACTTTATTAATACAAATAAAGTAATACAATATTAATAATAAATAATAATAATAAACATAGATTATTTATACTTATTAATAATAATATATTTATAATTAATAATATTAAAAAAAATAACATTATCTATAATTATTAAAAAAAATTAATTATTAATAACAACAACCACTTTAGAAATATTAATAATAATGAATTATTATTAATAAATATAATAATAACATTAATATTAATAAAGAATAATTATTAATAATTATATTAATATTAAAACATTAATAAATAATATTAATAGTACTTTAGTAATAAAATATTATTAATATTATAAATTAATAAGAAAACCTTAATTATAATATTAATAGTATTTTATTAATACAAATAAAGTAATACAATATTTATAATAAATAATAATAATAAACATAGATTATTAATACTTATTAATAATAATATATTAATAATTAATAATATTAAAAAAATAACATTATTTATAATTATTAAATAAAAAAATAATAAAAATTTAATGTATTAGAGTAAAACATTAATAATGTTATAGAGTAAAACATTAATAAAATAGTAATACATAAATAAACAATTCATAAAATAAAATATTTAAACTATACTAAATGAAAAAATAAAAATAAATATTAGTATAATATTACATGAAAGTATTAAAATTGAAGTATTAAACCAATAGTAAACTATTTATAGAATAATAAAGTAATACATTAATAAAATAACAACATTATTCAAATAATAATAATACATAACACATGAATACATTATTATACATTGTGACATTGGAAAATGCACAAATGTGACGTTGGAAAATGCACGACAAAATGCACATCGCATTATGACGTTGGAAAATGCACGACAAAATGCACATCGCATTATGACGTTGGAAAATGCACGACAAAATGCACGTCGCATTGTGACGTTGGAAAAAGTACGTCAAAATGCGACATTGAGAAATATTATTAAATGCACAAAGTGACGTTGGAAAAGGCAAGCCAAAATGCGACATTGGGAAGTATTATTAAATGCACAAAGTGACATTGGAAAATCCACGTCGGAATGCGACTTTGGTAAATGATATTAAAGTGGCATGGCGACGTTGGAAAAGGCATGTCACAATGTGACAATGGGAAATATTTGTGATAGTGCAACGTTGAGAAAAAATCGTCACATGGTTAAAAGAAATTACAAATATATTAAAAATAATATATTAATACATTAATATTATAAAGAAATTATAATTAATATATTTATGCAGTAATAATTAATACAAGTATGTATTAGTGAAGGATTTATACATTATTAAATAATAGATTAATAAAGTATAAAGTATAAATAAAGTAAAACCTAAAAAAAATAATTGTAAAGTCATATTGTGATGTTGGAAAATATTCGTCCTAATGTGAAGTTGACCAAAAAGCGTCAGATGGAGACATTGGGAAATGATGATGACAGTGGGAAAGTGGGAAAAGTTCGACATTGTGGTGTCGTTAAAATCATTTTATTCAGGGATGCATTTTACATTTTCACTTTAAATATTAGTTTTAGTTGTGTTGCATTCTTTATGCCAACATCATAATTTATAAATTGCAAGATCATAAAATCTATGACTTATTTGCATCCATAATATACATATTATATAGTGGTGTGGGCAAGATCATAGTATTTAATTTTCTTTTGATATATTAATGGCACATGTGGATCATAAAACTTATAAATTGCACCATCATAAAATCTAAGACTTTTTTGCAGCCATCACTTTTGAGTTGTGTTGCATTGTTAATGCTCATGAACCTTTAAACATTTGTTTTTAGTAAAAAAATGGTGATTCCTTGTATAAGGGTAGATGATGGAGACTTTTGCAAATGATGATGACAGTGGGAAAGTGGGAAAAGTTCGTCATTGTGGTGTCAATAAAATCCTTTTATCAGAGGATGCATTTTTCATTTTCACTTTAAATATTAGTTATAGTTGTGTTGCATTCTTTATGTAACATGTGGATAATGTAAATTATAAATTGCAACATAAAGTAAAATCTTTGACTTATTTGCATCGATATATACATACTATATTATGGTGTGGGTAAGATCATAATATTGAGATCATAGTATTGAGATTTTATCCCTTAGTACATTGTGAATTTTCTTTCGATATATTAATGACACGTGTGGATCATATAACTTATAAATTGCACCATGATAAAATAAATGACTTATTTTCATCCATCAATTTTGAGTTGTGTTGCATTGTTAATGCTCATGAGCATTTAAACATTTGTTTTTAGTAAAAAAATGGTGTTTCCTTGCATAAGGGTAGGAAATAAAAAGATAGCAATGCATGAAAAAATAATTTCGAAAAGGTCAAAATGGCATATCATATTTTCATCCAAAAGTTCATATGATATATGAATATTTCTGAAATTGTTCTTAAACAAACATCTGAATGAAAGTTAAGAAATATAATTCGAAAATCTCTTTTCAAATTTAAGAAAACATATGTTCAAAATTTTGTAAACTCCGTTCATTACAATTTTACTCAACAACTATATAAAGACTATACCTGTCCATGATAAATGGAAGGTGAGTTTACATCAACACCAATCATTACAAAAATATGTTGTAGTTCCAACATTGAATTATTCAGGTTTAACAAAAAATGAAATGTATTGTCAAATATGTGACACTCTATATCAGTTTGCACAGAGATGAAATTTTTTGAGTAAAGTATTCTTCTTGTTCGACAATTTGATATAGAGCCCAACTAAAGCTTGAAAAATATTTGTTGTCCATAATCCTGGTTGAGAAAAATACAACAATAATTAGAAGTATAATGTATATTGAAAACAACAAAAAGTTTGATCAGTTTCAAAAACATTCTATAAAATAGAAGGAAAGGAATAAAATATATAGATTAAAAAACATTGTTAGAATCCTATAAAATTGTTAGAATCTTACTCTAATATGCAACCAAATTTGTGGCATCGATAACACCAATTAAGATCGACTTGACCATGACCATTTTGTCTATGAAGCCAATATTTTCTCAAATGTCTCCTTTCTTCCCTATCACATATATGCATATATGTGTGTATAATTTTATTTAGCGTAGACAAGCAATGCAAAGATCGATCAAATAAGTCGAATGGTTCACGGTGTTGGTTGGTGACCATAGATTGAATTCCATGAAGAAAATGCTCCTGTTGCATTATTTCATGCAAAGCAGAACCAAACTTCAAAGCATCTGAGTTGTCCATAACTGCAGAATAGGAAAAACAAAAATAAATAAACTTTGAGGTGAAATAGAAATAGAATGTCTGTATGGAAATTTTCTTCTATTTGCTTCATGATTTAAAAAAAATATTAGCATGAAATATTAGATGTAGGAGAGTCCAACTATGCATATGAGAATCAGATAAACATATATTTCCATGCGTAATAATATGATTGTTGAAATGTTATTGGTTAGTAGTAAATGAATGTAACAATATAAATAATTATATTCTTTTGTTATTGTTATAGACATAGTAAAAGGAAGCCACTAAAGGTATAAAACATATAAAAAAATAGAGAAGATGAGATTAATAGAAGAATAGTAACTACGAATGACAAAAAATCAACAAAACAAACACATTTTATGAAGAGATAAAGTACTTACATGGGATGCTACAATGATAAGGAGTGTAATCGTTGCTCTTCTTTCTTCCTAATAGTAACATAAGAACTATTTTTCATCTTGGAATAACGTTGAAAAGAGAAAGGTGGAGATATGCGCAAACCATCTATCGATTTCACTCTTGATATGGATGTGAAGGTCAACCCTTGACGTTCTTTCTTGCCTATATCAATAGCAGCTCAATCTAAATTCAACCCCTGTGATTTGTGTATAGTAAGGGCCCATGCCATCTTTAGAGGAATTTGTTTCCGATTTCCTCTTGTAACAGGTGTGATGGGAACAAGATTCAAATTATTTTTGTCGAAAGGAACACTGATGTAGTTATCAAAAAGAACAGTAGTGAACATTGGAAGTTGGGATGGCTTTGTACTGGAGATATAGTAAATTTGTTGAATGTAACCAAGTGCACCATTAACTAAGCCGGCTTCAACCCACAAGTTACATGTCAACATGACACATTGACCATGGCATAGAAAAACCTCACGTTCTAGTTGATCATCATCAACACGAGCAATTTTAGCCCGTCTTGTATGCTCAGCTACAGATCGTGCAATTGGAGTATTTAATGACTTTAACATTTGTCTATTATGCAAGGTGACCAAATCATTTGTTGGGAACATGTGATTTGTTGAATGAAATAAACTCCTTTCCACTAGAGGCAAACTCATATCAACCCATGACATAAGAAGATCCCAATCATCCATAACAGGTTCAACGTTTCTTATGTTACTCAACAGTTGTTGAAAAGCGGCTTGACTTGGATGGTTTCCTTGTTGTCGAAATATTATATCCAAAGTAACAACAATGTTGAATTTTTTCCATAAAACTTTCCCTATTGTATTACCTGCATACAAAGGCTTATCTTTGACAGGAGGCAATTGACCAAGGTCACCCACAAGAATAATGGATATACCACCAAAAGGAGAAGTTTTTTTATCGGGAAATGCTTCTCGTAATCGAGAATCTATCTGTATGAATAATATTGGTCCTAGAAAGATCATTTCATCAATCAAAATATATCGAATATGCTTCATTTCTTCTTGAAATATTGCCAATGATTGTCCTTGTAGTGGTCTCATATCTTTGATAGGAATTTTTAGAGAGAAGTGTATTGTTTTTGCATGTATATTAAAAGCATTTATTCATGTCGGAGCAAGTAAAAGCAATAGACTATGGCCATTAGCTACTGAATCAGAAAGAGCATGAGAAATACAGTGAATAAGAAAAGACTTTCCAGTGCCAGCAGTGCCTTGTATAATCATGTGAAGAGGTTCATGATGTTCCTATTCAATTGAGTTTCATAATATGATCTCAAAGGCTTGTCGTTGTTTCTCTAACAAGGATGTTGGTTCAAGAATTGTGGAAAGAGAATTTTCAACAATATCACCCCTAGATTTGGCAATTTTTATAAAATGTATAGCTTCTTCGGCAACATCATTTGAAACCATCGATTGATCCCAATTAAATAAAATATCAAATTCCCTTCGACCAAGAGTTTGAAGGTCAGAAAATATGATATTGTTTGGAGGTATCAAGCGAGACAAAACTTGCCATTCTTCAAAATCATCTTCAACAATGGTTTCTGTTTCATGGGAATCTTCATATTCATTAGCAGTATCAGAAGGTGCAGGGGAACAATCAACATGCCATGCTCGATATTGGAAATTCTGCCAATTTTCAATCACTATTTCACTGGAGAGGCCAATATCATTGGGAATATTATGAAATGGTTTGTACAAAAGCAACTCAGTCCAATAGAAAGTCTCAAATTCATCAGAACCCTCACTGGGAATAGAATAAAAGCATGACCAAACTCAAACAATGGCATGAACATATCTATGTTTCCATGGTTCTTTTTTATGTTTTCCATCAAAGGTCCAAGATCTTTCTATTTCTATCATAGACAAATGATCAAGAAATGAAGGTCGATTTTGATATATTTCAAGAAAACTATCTAGAGATGAAAATGGATGGGGATCATTTGACACTTTCTTGAAAACCTTTCTACCAAAATTTAAGGAAAATAATTTCCTACTACAAACAACAAGTGGTAGTTTCAATAACATATGACATGTTTCTTGTGCACCAATATCATGA
This sequence comes from Picea mariana, assembly GCA_032191745.1. NCBI lineage: Eukaryota > Viridiplantae > Streptophyta > Pinopsida > Pinales > Pinaceae > Picea > Picea mariana. The sequence continues at coordinate 10,240 of JASDQU011402981.1, read as the reverse complement.
TCAATAAGGGTTTCTGCAAGGAACCTTCTGTATGCACACAATATAGGAGCTTCTGAGCCACTTGCATTTGAAATTCTACTCAACATATCTTGGTAACTTTCTGATCTCTTTTCTTCCTTGGAAGTATACTTTGCAATAAATTTCAAGACAACATGTCGAGAAACCACAGGCTGACAATCAACATTAGCGCACCACATTGCAAGAAGATCAACATTATGAACATTTAGCCTATCATCATTT
>JASDQU011402980.1:32521-42876 GCA_032191745.1 Picea mariana | reverse complement strand
TAGGTCGGGCTCTGCCAAAGTGTCATGGGTGGAACGTCCTTCTTTCTTCTCGTACAATGGCTCATCATAACGTTGTCCTGTCTCTGCCATCCCAACAACCATCTGATGGTCTCTTCATCCCCATGGAAGTCCTAGCTAATCATATCCCCATGTGTACCGGTCCACTAGTACATGTCCGTCGAGTATGGTCCTGCACATCAAAAACTACGCCCTCCATGGGCTCATCATTCCTCGAGATCATAGCAATGTCAATCATGTTTCATCATTAAATTTATCAAATACATGCATAAAATCCCTAGCATATCATCTAATAGCTCAAAGACATTACATTGATCTACTATACAAAGTCAGAGAAATAGACAGAACAACCTATTGGGCCAGTATCCATAAGAAAATGAAAGTTTCCACAGAAGATCATTCAAGCCATGTACATGAAGTGATATGGTTTAGGGATGTCCAGTCACAGTAAGACCAGGGGTAGGTGTTGTCCATGGGTGCCTTTGTAGGAGGTGAGTTGTACCCGTCATGGATGCACTTTTTTCCATATTGCCTTTATTCTTTATTTATTGCTTTTCTTTATTTTTTACTTCAAGGTCTGACCAGAGGACACTTCATTGGCGTGGTGACCAGAGCTGACAATGTTACTCACTGGTATTTTCGCAGAAATGATAAGGTTGGCTCGTGACAAGACCCCTTTTCCCTTGGCCATGCAACCAAAGGTCATTGCCCTGGCGTGGTGACCAGATAATGGCAATGTCACACTGCTAGATACCTATGAACATAATGGGCCGGCTCGTGATGAGACCTCCCATCCTCTTGGTTAGGTCTTTCTTTTTTTGTTATTTTCTTTGGGTCCCTTTTGTTTCTTATCGAGAGGCCTTTTATTTCCTTCTCGGGGATCCCTGGGTGAAGCATCTCTAGGTTTCATTTCTTATGGATTTTATCTTTTACCAACTGCTTTTACTCCCTGGGCCTTTAGCCCCTTCTTCCCACAAGACAAAGTATAACCCTCAAAGGTCATCCTAATGGTCGGACTAGGGGAATGGGATGGATGTATGGGAGATAAGATGTAAAGTGATAGAATGGTGGGAACGGACGACGGCTCTACAAATCCCCCCTGGTGGCTAACCAAAACCCACAAATACAAGCTTGCTAGGGCACCCCGTTAATCCCCCCAATAATGGTCAAGTGGACTAGTGTAAGATCCAAGTAGTCATCAGAAATGTAAGGAACCTGATGCATATATAAGAAAGTTATAATGATCAAACATGACACATACCATGATACCTTTGACCAATTACCTCATGGAGAAAGAGTCTTCTCTGATGCAAGTCCAAGACGATGGTGATGGAAGCTGTTGTTGCTAACAGGACAAGTCTGGCGAAGAAGAAGAAGGATGGGCTCTCCAGAGCCATGCTCAGGTCAATCCTGCTCTCGGTACTCCATGTCTAGGATTTGTGGGCCTCGAGACATGATCTCCTAGTTATCCCTAGAAAACGGGGATAACGGAGCCATCCTTTCATCTTTTTCTTTCATTTCCTGCTTCAAGTTCTCTGTCCACTTTTAACCCCTTTATTTCTCCTACCTTCAAGCTAACTTGTGACATAGCTCAGACAAGTTCTTCTGTGCTTGGCCCAGCTTCTGCAATGGGAGGTACAACTACAACCATGTTCAATAATTTTGTCTGTCCTTGTGACCAATTCACCTTTTCTTGTTCTAGTCGTAATACCCTAGCCGTGTAGTTCAATGCCTCTTGTCAAAATGCTTCCTTTTCTTGTTCTAGAGCAACCATTTATGTTGTTTGTGGATGCTCTATGGCAGAAATTTTCAGTTTCTTCTTCAAGCTTTGAATTAGTTTGTCTTTTTCATCCAATGGGGATTTCACCCCCTGAGGGCCTTGATATTCTAGCCTCTTGACCTGAGTTTCCCAAGCTCTATTGGATGCCTCTTCCAATTTTATTGCATAAGATGACAGCTTTGAATTCTTCAAGCTTCGACCAAAGTAATCTGAATACAACATATCACTGGTATTCCTGTGGAATTTAACTTTGTCTGGAGCACTGATTTTGTCATACTTTATCTTGATCTCAGATACTTTGTCTTCATCTACAACTGCTATATTAAAGGTTCTCTTCCCTATATCTCTTACTGTGAACATAGAAGAATTGTGCTGAGAAATATTTTCCACTTCAAGGACTAACTCCCTCATTTCACCCATAGCCAGGTTTCCTTTCTCAACATATTGTTTTTCCAAATCTTCCTTAGATTGATAAGCTGCTCCAAATGTCTTATCAAATATGTGTTTTTTGTTGTTGAAAGTTCTTTAGTTGCCTTCACTTTGGAGCTTGCTTCCCTTATCAATTTCTACAGTGTTGGTACCACTTTCCACCATATCGATATTCACTTGTTCTTTCGTCTTTTCCTCCTCTAGATACACTATCTGTGGGGATTGTGTGATATTCATCTTATTAGGGGCATTATGTTGATCATTGGTGCCCATGGCCTATGAACTGCTTCTCTTGTTGTAAACACTTACTTTGGGGACTTTGAATATCAACGTCTGAGGAGTTTGTTGTGTTTGAGTATGTTGCAGGGTTGCCTCCACTTATTGTGTTTGAGTTGGTTGCAATATTGTTTCCATATCAGCACAGACTTCTAGATTTGTCAATTTGTCAAAACCCTCAACATGTTCATGCTCATAAGGGGCTTGTTTTTTCATCAGTCTTCTCTTGGATGTGATCTAATGTGGATCATATCTTCTTCCCTGTAGTTGTGAAAAACCAAACTCTTTGAGCTTTGCTTGGATCTTAGATAAGCATGATCTAGTCTTAACAATGAAGGGTCCAATGATGAAAGGGAATTTGAGGTTGGAGGCTTTGTGCAATTTTAGGAAATGATATGTCTCTGATATGATTCTTTGCCTGATGAATTCAAGGGAAAAGACTCTGGGGGTCAGAAAAATAGGCAGAAGATAGGGGGATTCATGACAACCATAAACTCAGACCATTGTTGAATGCATGAACAGTACCTAGTCCCCCACACTATTTTCTGGATTTGGTTGTAAATAGCTCCTCATTTCATCCATAACTCTTTGTAGACTGGTGTGGAAAATCAAAATGTAAACCATGGACATGACTTTGTTGATGAAAATGAGCAATGTGATCCTCTTACATTCAATTGATATGAATGTTGCTTCAGGAAATTCTCTCTTATTTGTTTCCAGGAAAATCTTCAGCAAGTATGTGTAATATCTGAAATGTCTTAGAGAGCAAAAATTCATTAGTTGTTTGTGGATATTATCAGCTATGAATTGATCGAAACTGATACGAACTGACGGACTAGACTCTGACTGAAAAAATGCCAACAGGAAACCCAGCATGATCTCGACCACATGTTTGTCATTATCTAGACCTAAAATTTGACTCAGTAGGGAACAGACCCATTGGACCTCAATAACCATCATACTCACACTCATTGGAAAAGACAAACTTTCTTAAAGATGCTCTTGTTTGACAATTGTTTGTAAAAATAGATCTTTGACTTCTGATAGACACTCCCTGTAAACCCTAATTAGCTTTTCTTCCTCGAAAGGTTCAGACACTACGGAGAAAGACTCTCGTATGCCAAGGGCACCTCAAATTGATAGACTCTCTACCCTACACAAGACCTTAAACCCCTGTTTATTGACAACGACTTTCTCTTCCTGTGAATATTACTCTGCGCACCAACCTATGAATTCGGGGAAAGGGAAACCAACCTCAACAGTGTAAGGGACTATAGTGGCTTGGGTTGCTTCAAGAAATAGTATCTACTTTCCTACATTATCGGACAGATTACTTCTAGACACGGAGATGGGTGAAATGGTGATTTCAGTGTCTAACACGTTTGAATCTCGGTCAATTAGGGCTTCTTCATTTGACATAGGGTCTTGCTTTGTCACTGACATTATGATAGGGTCCATGGAGACGATGAAAAATACCTATAGATGAGTGAAAAAATTGTGAACTTAACGTACTGTTGAGCTTCGGTTGAATGGAGGTGGTCGTGCCAACTTTCAAACGTTCTAGTATTTGAAAAATAATAAAATAATGGCAAGTTCCCTTTAGATACTTTTCTGATTTCGAGGGCGCGAGGAAGTGGTTTGGGGCAACCTGCTTCTTGCCCTGAAATGCACCCAGTGGCACCACATGGTCCCAACCCAAAATCGTGGTTTAGTTTTCGGCCTGCTTTCAGGAATTATCTTATGCGCAACTCCTCCCCCCGAAATGATCTCCGACCGTCAATCTGGAGAGCTTCGTGATCTGTGATGTATCGGGTCCTATCAACTTCGCGCTCTTGCCAGATTTAGCCTCCTCCTGCTAGATTTAGTCCCTCCCTTGATTTATCAGACTTTCAACCAATTTAGCACCTCGCTGAGTCTTGAAATCTCGATTTCACACAATAAAATTTGGTGGTGATAACATGGGCTCCAACTAGGGATGTTATCCTCTTAGCGAGGTGGCAAAGAACGACATATCGTTTGCCTACCCATTGGGATTTATTTTACTCCTGCCACTGAATTTACCAACATCTTATTCACAAAACTCAAAATCTACTCAGCATAACTTAGGGCCTTCGCTTCGGGCTTCAATTTATGTTGATTTGATTCCAACTGCTTTAACTGAAAAACAAAATGGTTATATACAATGAATGGAAAGGGTGATAGTTCCTTTAAACAATATAATGTTTGAGAAACCTTCCATTCAAAGGTCCTCCTCCAACGATATCTCTGTTACGTTCTTGTAGCAGATAGGCATTATTTCCATGGTATGCCATTATTTTGAACGGTCCCAGCCACAGATGGTCAAATTTCCCATGCTTTCCTCTGTCTTCATTTCTGGCATCCCTTCTCAACACTAAATCCCCCACTTTGAAATCATCCTCCTTAGTATGCCTATCGAAAGTCTTTTTAATCCTGTATTGGTTCAACTGAGAGTTGTTGAGGGATTTCTCTCTTGTTTGATGGACATTGATCAGTTCATTTGTTCTCCTTCGAGTGGCATCTATTTCAGCATATTGCTCTTGTAGCAATCTCATCACTGGAAATCCTAATGCAGTAGGAAAAATTGCCTCTGTGCCATACACAATCTGGAAGGGTTAAGTAGCAATAGACCTTTTGGTAGTGATCATGTCAGCCCATAGTGCATAGATGAGCTTTTTATGCGAATATTTTTTGTTATCTTGTAGCAGCTTCTTGATAATTCTGGTTAAGCTCTTATTGGATGACTCAACTAATCCATTACCTTGAGGGTAATAAGATGTGGAATGGCCAAGATTGATATTGTAATCACTGCAAAATTTTTCCATCTTATTGGACTTAAATGTTGTTGCATTGTCTGTAATGATTTTGATTGGACACCCAAACCTGGACAAAATGTTGTTCTCGAAAAACTGAATGAAAACATCATATGTGGCTTGCCTGGGGGGAACTGCTTCAATCCACTTGGTGAAATAATATGTGGCTGTCAGTATCCACTTGTGTTGTGCTAAGGACTGTGGATGAATTTCTCCTATGAAATCAAGGCCCCATTGTTTAAAAGGTGCTTCAACAGAGATGGGTTTCAATGGAAAAGACTGCAATTTTCTCTTCCCATAAAAAATTTGGCATTCATGATAGCTTGAAACTTCTTTGTAGACATCAGAAAAAATGCTAGGCCAATAGAACCCAACCCTTAATATCTTGTGCACAGTAGTTTTCCAATAGTGGTGCCCTCCACAGTCACCTTTATGAAACTCTCCGATGGTCTTTTTTGCTTCTCCTTCTAGCAAACAACTCAGCAAGATTCCTCCTCGATCCTTCCAATACAAAGATTGATTTACAATACAAAACTTTGTTTCTTTCAGCTTTAAGAACCTAGCCTTGGTTTTACTCCTTTCAGGAGGAGCCTGAAAATTTCTCAATACATAAATAATATCAACATACCATGGAGAGTCGAGGAATTTTTGAGATACCCGAGGGGCCCTTTTTTCTTCTGAATCTGTTGACAAGTCAACAATGAAATTTATTCCCAAGAGCTCACAATTTGTTCTATGTCATCAGCTTTGCAAGTCCCTTCCCCTTGATCAACTTGGTATTTCTGATCTCAAGGTCATATTCCAACAACACAGCTATCCACTTGCCCCTTTTTCCCTTAGGATCAGGTTGAGTTAAAATGTCTTTCATGGAACTGTTAGGCACATATGCAGTGGTATGAGAATGCAAGATATAAATTCTAAACTCCTTTAGGGCCTTGATCAGTCCATATGCCTGCTTTTCCATGATATAATACTTCAATGGGGAATCCCTCAAAGTCCTTCTCTAGTATGTTATAGGCTTCTAAAAATTATGCTCATCCTTCTGTAATAGAACACCAACAATGGTGTGCTCTAAGGAAAAAGAAAACAATATAAAGTCTTTGTCAAAATTAGGACTGGCTAGTACTGGGGCCTTGGTCAATGCCACTTTAATGTCTTAAAAGGATTTTCTGGCTTCAGGGGTCCATTTTATCTCATTTCCTTTCTTGAGCATGTTAGTGATATACTTTATGATTTCAGCCAGGTTAGGAATGAATCTTCTCAGAAAATTTACTTTCCCTATGAAAGATTACACTTCTTTTTTGCTTTTGGGTGTGCCAATTTTTAAGATTCTCTCAACTCTGTTGGGATCTATCTTTATCCTTACCTTTGAAATAATGTGACCAAGCAACTTCCCTTCTTCCATGCCAAAATTTGACTTCTTGGGGTTCAATGAAATGCCAAACTTTTTACACTTTTAAAAACCCTTCTTAGATGCTTGAGATGTTCTTCATCAAAAACTAAATACACAATGATATCATCTAAGTAGATAACAATAAATTTGTCTTTCTCATCAGCGAAAGCTATGTCCATAGCCATTTGAAATGTTTCTCCTGCATTCAAGAGCCCAAAAGGCATCTTGGCATACATGAAGATGCCCCATGGTGTTGTGAATGTTGTCTTTTCCTGATCACCAGGGTGCACCATGATTTGATTGTACCCAGAGAAACCATCCAGCATTGACATTTTCTGAGGACCTACCACTTTCTGTAGAATGTGATCCTTCTTAGGCAGTGGGTAGTTGTCCTTGAGAGACACCCTGTTCATATTTCTGAAGTCTACACATAATTTGATCTCTCCACTCTTCTTTCTGACAGGCACCAGATTTTCCACCCACTTAGAAAACCTCAGACACTATGATCTTGGCTTCAAACAACTTCTTTATCTCTTTCTCAATCAAGGGCAACATCAAAGGATTGATTCTTCTTAATTTTTGTTTGAAAGGTTTATGATCCTCTTTCATTGGAATCACATGTTGAATCACCTTGGTATCATAAAATTTCAGATCTTCATAACTCTAGGAAAAAACATCAGGAAATTATTTCATTAAACTGATGTACCTTTGCTTGACCTTTGGGCTGAGTGTCTTGGAAAACTTAATGATCTTGGTATCTTCCTGAGTCCCAATGTTGCAATCCTTAACATCTCCATCATTTACAGTAATTTTAGGATTCCTGGCCACATCGTTATTATCAAAGAGCTTCTCCAGTGGGACNTCAAGAAGGTCAAGCACTATATTCCTATATGCTCTTAATCTGGGGTGCTGATGTTATTTTTTAGCTGCATTATGTCTTTGCCAACAATCTGATTTTTGAAATAACCATCTTTTGTGAACACGGCTGGATCTTCTTCTTCACTACAATATTCTTCATCAATATTCAAATTTTCAAATCCATCCATTTTGAAAAAACTTTCTATTTGTTTATCATCTTCAAAAACCTGCTAGTACTTAATACTATCAAGCATTGTTGGTCAGTGATTGACCTCAATCTCATATCCTGTGTTAGGAAAGATTGGAATTTTGAAAACTGAGGATGAAGTAGCTAGAGCATCAGCTATCTGATTCTAACCCCTTGGAATTGCTGAGAGACTATATTCTAAAAATTCTTCAAGAAGGTCAAGCACTATATTCCTATATGCTCTTAATCTGGGGTGCTTTGCTTGATATATTGTCTTCACCTGATTTATGATCAACTCAAAATATCCATGAACAACTATCCTCCTAGTACCCATTTATTTCAAAGTCTTCAATCCCAACACCAATGCCTCATATTCAACCATGTTGTTTGTGCAATCAAAAGCAAGTTTATAAGAACACAGTTTTGTGGACAATATGGGGGGGGGGGTTTATCCACACACCAGCTCCTGGTCCTTCTCTACTGACAGCTCCATAAAAACTCATGTTCCACATCTCATTCTTTGCATTGTCTTGTTGTTCTGAAACTTTCCTAATCTGCTGATCGGATTGGTCTTTGGTAGCCATATCAATCTCCGACCCTTTCTCTTCAAAACACAAATCATTGAAGAAAATGGAAGAACCCATCTCAATCTCCACAGAGTAGATGGGATGGTTATTTGGTCAGGACTTGTTACCGACCATGTATTTGAGCAAAACCTCCCTGTACAATATCCTATATTGACCAAAGACATGGATAATGGCGTATTACATATCCATCTGTAGAGTTCCTTTCAACTTTGCAGCCCATGACCTAGATAAAAACATGTCAAACTTGGGAGGGATATTAACAACCACTACATCTATGACCATATTCTTTGCTAGAATTTGAGACAAAGATACCACCAGATATTTGATTAGGCCCAGGCACTTCACCTTCCTTGAATCAAAGGAGAAAAGATCTTTGTAAGGACGTGTGATGTCCAGACCCAATTGGTCCATGACCACCTTGGGCATTAGGTTATGGGATGCTCCTGAATCCAACATAGTATTGTGCAGAGTCATATCATGAATCTTCAGACTACATAGAAAGGGGGGACCTCATCAACATCACTACTTTCCTCTACACGTGTACCAAACAAGATGACAGGATGATCATCTTGTATGTTCAAAGTGTCAGAATTTTGTTCCATCTTGAGCATATTGATGATCTGATTTCTATATTCATTGTTCTTTATCAACTCGTTGAATGGTACAAAGATTTTTATCTTTGCCATCTCACTTTCAAAATTAAAGGAAGATGATGTTTTCTCTACCTCTTTGATGACTATCTCCTTTCTTGTTTTAGGTACTTTCTTATGGGTTTCATCCTTCTGCTTTCTTTTCTCCACAACATCCTTTGCAACAAAGTCCTTTTTAGGATGACTTGAAGAAGGTATGTTATTCTGAGTTTTTTTGGTAGGATTTCTCTTTGGAGGATTTGCAGGCACCTTTTTGTTTCGAAGATTATACTATTTTTGGAATTGCATGATGGAATTCTGCAGCCCCATTTGGTAATCTTCTTTTTCCACTAACAACCTTTCCTCATCCTCTTGCATGAAGATTTCTTTTTGCATCCATGAATTGGTCATGTTCTTCTTTAGTCAAAAACACCTTTGTTTCGTTAGCATCACAACAATGCATATTGTCTTCAAAATTTTCATCATAATTCTCATTTACATAATTATTTTGAAAATGAGGTCTTATTTGTTGGTCACCATGGTTCCTCTGCTCTCTTTGTCTGATTTGTGGAACTGCTGGTCTTCTCTGATTCCTAGGTGGAACATCATCCTATTCTCTTATGTTAAACTTACTGTTTAAAGACATCCTCTCCATCATTTTCTCCATGGTCTTTATCATCGTTTCAAACCTCTCTTCTGATGTCTGTGAGGTTGAAGGTTGTGCCTTATCTTGAACCTTGTTCATGTCCCTGTCAGAGTTAGATTTGATCTTTCCTGAAGCCATTACATTTACTTCAAATTATATTGCATCATTCATCATATCATCTAATGAAGTAGATCTTATATCCCTCAACAACAAAGCAAAATAACTTTCAAATGAATCATCATATCTAAGTTGAGCAGCTTTAGGAGGGGGTTTTACTTCAATAGGAATTGAATTATAGACCTTTATAAATCTGGCTGAAAACTCTTTCACTGTTTCATCAGGTGACCTTCTCATGTTGTTATATTGGGTTAACAACTGAAGGGGTTTTTTCTTGTCACCCCACTTTGCAAGAAAATTGGTTTCAAAGGATTCAAAATTTATGATACTAGTTGTTGGGAGAACTCTGAATCACTTTTTGACTTATCCTGCAAGACTTTGTGCAAACAGCCTCATTTTTGTATTCTCAAAATCTACCTCTTCCAATTATATAAAATCATTTAACCGGTCTAGATCTTTTGAGCTGACAAATTGCCCTTAGCATCATACAACTTAATCCTCAGATTATACTCCTGGGGAAAATCATGTAACTAAGCAGGTAGAACAAGAGAGAAAAACCTAGTTGCCATGGTTGTAGTAAGGACTTGAAGTGCCTGTTGTTTCT
>JASDQU011402980.1:8121-19213 GCA_032191745.1 Picea mariana | reverse complement strand
CGACCATGTATTTGAGCAAAACCTCCCTATACAATATCCTATATTGACCAAAGACATGGATAATGGCGTATTACATATCCATCTGTAGAGTTCCTTTCAACTTTTCAGCCCATGACCTAGATAACAACATGTCAAACTTGGGAGGGATATTAACAACCACTACATCTATGACCATATTCTTTGCTGGAATTTGAGACAAAGATACCACCAGATATTTGATTAGGCCCAAGCACTTCACCTTCCTTGAATCAAAGGAGAAAAGATCTTTGTAAGTCCTTGTGATGTACAGACCCAATTGGTCTATGACCACCTTGGGCATTAGGTTATGGGATGCTCCTGAATCCAACATAGTATTGTGCAGAGTCATATCATGAATCTTCATACTACATAGAAAGGGGGGACCTCATCAACATCACTACTTTCCTCTACACGTGTACCAAACAAGATGACAGGATGATCATCTTGTATGTTCAAAGTGTCAGAAGTTTGTTCCATCTTGAGCATATTGATGATCTGATTTCTATATTCACTGTTCTTTATCAACTCGTTGAATGGTACAAAGATTTTTATCTTGGCCATCTCACTTTCAAAATTAAAGGAAGATGATGTTTTCTCTACCTCTTTGATGACTATCTCCTTTCTTGTTTTAGGTACTTTCTTATGGGTTTCATCCTTCTGCTTTCTTTTCTCCACAACATCCTTTGCAACAGAGTCCTTTTTAGGATGACTTGAAGAAGGTATGTTATTCTGAGTTTTTTTGGTAGGATTTCTCTTTGGAGGATTTGCAGGCACCTTTTTGTTTCGAAGATTATACTATTTCTGGAATTGCATGATGGCATTCTGCAGCCCCGTTTGGTAATCTTCTTTTTCCACTAACAACCTTTCCTCATCCTCTTACATGAAGATTTCTTTTTGCATCCATGAATTGGTCATGTTCTTGTTTAGTCAAAAACACCTTTGTTTCATTAGCATCACAACAATGCATATTGTCTTCAAAATTTTCATCATAATTCTCATTTACATAATTATTTTGAAAATGAGGTCTTATTTGTTGGTCACCATGGTTCCTCTGCTCTCGTTGTCTGATTTGTGGAAATGTTGGTCTTCTCTAATTCCTAGGTGGAACATCATCCTATTCTCTGGTGTTAAGCTTAATGTTTAAAGACATCCTCTCCATCATTTTCTCCATGGTCTTTATCATCGTTTCAAACCTCTCTTCTGATGTCTATGAGGTTGAAGGTTGTGCCTTATCTTGAACCTTGTTCATGTCCCTGTCAGAGTTAGATTTGATCTTTCCTGAAGCCATTACATTTACTTCAAATTATATTGCATCATTCATCATATCATCTAATGAAGTAGATCATATCTCCCTCAACAACAAAGAAAAATAACTTTCAAAGGAATCATCATATCTAAGTTAAGCAGCTTTAGGAGGGGGTTTTACTTCAATAGGAATTGAATTATAGACCTTTATAAATCTGGCTGAAAACTCTTGCACTGTTTCATCAGGTGACCTTCTCATGTTGTTATATTGGGTTAACAACTGAAGGGGGCTTTTCTTGTCACCCCACTTTGCAAGAAAATTGGTTTCAAAGGATTCAAAATTTATGATACTAGTTGTTGGGAGAACTCTGAATCACTTTTTGACTTATCCTGCAAGACTTTGTGCAAACAGCCTCATTTTTGCATTCTCAAAATCAACCTCTTCCAATTCTATAAAATCATTTAACCGGTCTAGATCTTTTGAGCTGACAAATTGCCCTTAGCATCATACAACTTAATCCTCAGATTATACTCCTGGGGAAAATCATGTAACTAAGCAGGTAGAACAAGAGAGAAAAACCTAGTTTCCATGGTTGCAGTAAGGACTTGAAGTGCCTGTTGTTTCTGAGTATGAATCACAAGAGGTTTGGTAGAGGTAGCTAAAATTAAATCTTGGAACCTCTTCTTATCAAAGATGATCTCGTTCAAACAAGACTCAGATTTAGTTTTAAACAGAGTTTGCTCAAATTTCGCATCAAAATCAAGGTCTTCAATGATTGTTACTCCATCTTTGGATAAGGATAGATATCTGTCTAGACACAAAACTAGGCTTATTTGATTTTCCTTTCTTTTTTGTACAATCTTTTCAGGATCAGACACAAGGATCGTTGCTTCTGGGTCTGGGTTTCTCCTGGTATGAATTCTTTTGGGAGCCAGGATTTATGGCTCAAACTACTTTATGCTACTGGTCTCTTTGTAATGGAGTCGCCAGGGTAAATTTAGTCTCAGCCAATAAGGTGTTTGATTCACTATCACCCTCAGGAATCAAATCTGAAGCTTTAAGTCGTTCTTTTCCCAGGGAAGATTTCACTTTCGATCCCCAACAACAACACCAGAATGTTAGCACTTTGTAAATTTATTTGGTTGATAAAACAAACACCAGAGGTAACCTACAAACCAAATTTAGAGATGGGTACTAGCCTGCTCAGGGCAGCGAGGGATCTCTCGTGTTACTTGGTGTTTCTTTGACAATCAATGGCTAGGTTTTGTTGTTTTGAGGTTTTTTTTATGAATTTGTTGGAAGGAAAGGGAGGGACACTTAGGGCTATGGAGTCAAACTTCTGAAAATGAATGAAGACACTGACTTGTTTGTAGAAATATCCAGAGGATAAAAGCTAAATGAGGCGATAAATCTGAGTTATAATTTGTAAATTTGCAGAGTGTAGGAAGAAAAATAAAACATGTAACTGCATCAGAGCATTAAATAAATGAATTATGAATTAGTTAGGAAGAACTTAACATAGTTTAAATTGTTTCAGCCGAGAGCATCACAAGATGAATTATGGGCCTTTGACTATCCAATTTAAACAGAAGACAGTGAAAATGAAATCGGAAATATAAGAAATACATACAAAGAGAAGAGACAAAACTCAGATCACCACCATTAGAATCTTTTCATGGAAACTTCAAAGACTTCTGCATATGTATTCAATTCAACTTCAAAAAATTACAATTGAGATCCTAACAACTAAAATTGTGCCCTTTCACTTCTGCTAACACTAATACATTTTGAACTTCTAATACTTATACAATTTGAGTTCCTTCAGTTAGAAACCGATTACAATAGTTGAACTGAAACGTTTCAGCTTCTAAAACTGATTACAATAATTACAAATGACAATTTAGGTATGGGAACCGATTACAATGATTAACAAGGAAAATGTTTTATGATCCAGCTGTTGATTCCCCTAGTGCTTTAGCTTCTTCCTTGGCCACTTGTTTTGTTTTGGTCTTTCTATCTGATCTGCCATCTTCAGTGACACTTGGACATCATTTAATGGACCCTGGAAAATTGCGCTTTGTTTTACCCAGCCGTACTATCTCATTCCATTGCAGGTCATAAGGGATATCAAAGCTCATCATTTATTTGATTAGGATCTTCGGGTCAATGCAAGAGGCATATGTCATGACTAGTAGTCAAATCTTCATTGTTTTGAACTGATTCAAAATCTCAAATCTATAATCAAATGTTCAACTAGGGTTGCTTCTTTTAGGTTGTCCTCCAGGTTTTCAAATTTGGAGTGATCCATTCTGCACTGAGTGAGGCGAGATTTGTATTCTTCTTGATCATATAATATTCCTTTGCCATCCCAAAATGGTGGGAGACCTTTAATGAACGATTCCTCAAACATATCCTTGAATTCTTGCACACTTTGCTCCATCTGTGTGGCCTTAGTTTGGACTAATTTTAGCAGGTTATGTTTGGAAATAACCCTCCTGGCCCAGATGATCAATGTAGTTCTATATTTGACCCCAATGGTATGAAGTTTTGCAGTAGGGATGGAGTTGAGTAGGTTTATGGCATTTTGGGCCCACTCTGATGGTTTCTTTGCCAAGGTTTCCTTCACAACAATGCACCTACTTCTGGCTGTGATGGCCATGTTGTCTTTATCATTGATGAAGTTTAAATACACTTTGAACTTGGCAAATTCAACAGCTATAGAATCTCAAATGATGTGTTTCACTCCCTGCAACAATGCTTTTCCTCTCAATCTTATTTTTAGCTTGTCTATCATTTCCTACAAATCTCGATTCTCATTTTGAAATTGAGCCATCATTTCATCTTTTTCTTTCATTTCCTACTTCAATTTCTCTATGTCCCCTTTTAACCCCTTGATTTATCCTACCTTCGAGCTAACTTGTGACATATCCTGGACAACTCCTTCAGTACTTGGCCCAACTTCTGCAATGGAAGGTACAACTATAGCCATGTTCAATAATTCTATCTGTCCTTGTGACCAATTCAATTTTTCTTGTTCTAGCTATAATACCCTAGCCTTGTAGTTCAATGTCTCTTGTCAAAATGATTCCTTTTCCTGTTCTAGAGAAACCAGTTATGTTGTTTGTGGATGCTTTGTGGCAGACATTTTCAGTTTCTTCTTCAAGCTTTGAATTAGCTTGTCTTTTTAATCCAATGAGGATTTCACCCCCTGAGGGCCTTCAAATTCTAGCCTGTTGACCTGAGTTTGTCAAGCTCTGATGGATGCTTTTTCTTGCCTCAATTGCTCTTCCAATTTTATTGCATAAGATGACAATTTTGAATTCTTCAAGCTTAGACCCAAGTAATCTAAATACAAGATATCACTGGTATTTATGTGGAATTTGACTTTGTCTAGAGCACTGATGTTGTCATACTTTATCTTGATCTCAGGTACTTTGTCTTCATCTACAACTGCTATATTAAAGGTTCTCTTCTCTATATCTCTTACTGTGAACATAAACGACTTGTGCTGAGAATCTTTTCCACTTCAAGGACTAACTCCCTGATTTCACCCATGGCCATGTTTCCTTTCTCATCATATTGTTTTTCCAAATACTCCTTAGATTGATAAGTTGCTCCAGATGTCTTATCAAAGATGTGCTTTTTGCTGCTGAAATTTCTTGAGATTCCTTCACTTTGGAGCTTGCTTCCCTTCTCAATTTCTATAGTGTTGGTACCACTTTCCACCATATCCATATTCACTTGTTCTTTAGGCTCTTCCTCCTCTAGATCCACTATATGTGGGGATTGTGTGATTTTCATCTTCTTAGGGGCATTCTGTTGATCACTGGTGCCCATGGCCTCTGAACTGCTTCCCTTGTTGTAAACACTTACTTTGGGGACTTTGAATATCAACTTCTGAGGAGTTTGTTGTGTTTGAGTCTGTTGTAGGGTTTCCTCCACTTGTTGTGTTTGAGTTGGTTGCAATATTGCTTCCATATCAACACAGACTTATAGACTTTTCAATTTTTCAAAACCCTCAACATGTTCATGCTCATAAGGGGCATGTTTGTTCATCAATATTCTCTTGGATATGATATGATGTGGATCATATATTATTTCTTGTAGCTGTGCAAAACCAAACTCTTTGAGCTTTGCTTAGATCTTAGATAAGCATGATCTAGTCTTGACAATGAAGGGTCTAATGATGAAAGTGAATTTGAGGTTGGAGGCTTTGTTCAGTTCCAGGAAATGCTCTGTCTCTGATATGATTCTTTGCCTGATGAATTCAAGGGAAAATACTCTGGGGGTCATAAAAATAGGCAGAAGACAGGGGGATTCATGACAACCATAAACCCAGACCACTGTTGAATGCATGAATAGTACCCAGTCCCCCACTCTGTTTTCTGGATTTGGTTGTAGATAGCTCCTCATGTCATCCAGGACTCTTGGTAGGCTGGTGTGGAAAATGAAATTGTAAACCATGGACATGACTTTTTTGATGAAGATGAGAAATGTGATCCTCTTACATTCAGTTGATATGAATGTTTCTTCAAGAAATTATCTCTTATTTGTTTCCAAGAAAACCTTCAGCAAGTATGTGTAATATCTTAAATTTCTTAGAGAGGGAAAATTCACCAGTTGTTTGTGGATATTATCATCTATGAATAGATCGAAGCTGACACAGACTGGCGGACTAGACTCTGACTAAGAAAATGCCAACAAGAAACCCAACATGACCTCGACCACATATTTGTCATTATCTAGACCTAAAATTTAACTCAGTAGGGAACATACCCATTGGACCTCAATAACCATTATACTCATACTCATTGGCAAAGACATATTTTCTGAAAGATGCTTTGGTTTGACAATTGTCAATAAAAATAGATCTTTGACTTCTGATGGACACTCCCTATAAACCCTAATTAGCTTTTCTTCCTCGAAAGGTTCAGACACTGCAGAGAAAGACTCTGGTATGCCAAGGGCACCTCGAATTTATAGACTCTCTACCCTACATAGGACCTCAGACCCTTGTTTATTGACGACGACTTTTTCTTCCTGTGAATAATACTCTGCACACCAACCTATGAATTCAAAAAAAGGGAAAGTGACCTCGATAGAGTAAGGGACTATAGTGGCTTGGACTACTTCAAGGAATGGTATCTTCTTTCCTACATTATCAGACAAATTACTTCTGGACATAGAGATGGGTGAAATGGTGATTTCAGTGTCGAACACGTCTGAATCTCGGTCAATTAGGGATTCTTCATTTGACACAGGGTCTTTCTTTTCCATTGACGTTATGATAGGGTCCATGGAGGTGATGAAAAATACTTGGAGATGAGCGAAATGGTGTGAGCTTGGCGTACTATTGAGCTTCAGTTGAATGGAGGTGGTCGCGCCAAGTTTCAAACGTTTCAGTATTTGAAAAATAATAAAATAAACAATAAGTGCCCTTTATATACTTTTATGATTTCGAGGTCGCGAGGAAGTGGTTTGAGGCAACCCGTTTCTCGCCTCGAAATGCACTCAGTGGTGCCATGTGGTCCCGACCCAAAACTGTGGTTTAGTTTTCGACCTGCTTTCGGGAATTATTTTCTGTGAAACTCCTCCCCCCGAAAAGATCCCCAACCGTTGATCTGGAGCGCTTTGCAATATGCAACATATCGAGTCCCATCAACTCTACACTCCTGCTAGATTTAGCCTCCTCCCGCTAGATTTAGTCCCTCCCTTGATTTATTAGACTTCCAACCAATTTAGCACTTCGCTAAGTCTTGAAATCTCGATTTCGTACAAAACATTTTGGTGGTGATAACATGTGCTCCAATTGGGGATGTTATCCTCCCAGCGAGGTAGCAAAGAATGACATACCAAATGCCTACCCATTGGGATTTATTTTACTCCTGCAACTGAATTTACCAATATCTTATTCACAAAACTCAAAATCTTCTCAGCATAACTTAGGGCCTTCGCTTCGAGCTTCAATTTATGTTGATTTGATTCCAACAACATTAACTAGAAAACAAAATGGTTATATAAAATGAATGGAAAGGGTGATAGTTTCTTTAAAGGATATAATGTTTGAGAAACTTTCCATTCACAGGTCCTCATCCAACAATATCTCCATTACGTTCATGTAGAAGATAGACATTATTTCCATGGTACGCCACAATTTTGAACGGTCCCAACCATAGATGGTCAAATTTCCCATGCTTTCCTCTCTCTTCATTTCTGACATCCCATATCAACACTAAATCCCCCACTTTGAAATCATCCTCCTTAGTATTCCTGTCTAAATCCATTTTAATCCTTTCTTGGTGCATCTGAGAGTTGTTGAAGGCTTTATCCCTGGTTTGATGGACATTGATTAGTTCATTTGTTCTCCTTCGAGTGGCATATGTTTCAACATCTTGCTCCTGTAGAAATATCATCACTGGAAATCCTAATGTAGTAGGAAAAATTGCCTCTATGCCATACACAATCTGGAAGGGTGAAGTGGCAATATACCTTTTGGTAGTGATCCTATCAGCCCATAGTGCATGGATGAGCTTTTTATGCCAAGCTTTTTTGTTATCTTGTAGCAGCTTCTTGATAATTATGGTTAAGCTCTTATTGGATGACTCAACTAATCCATTACCTTGAGGGTAATAAGATGTGGAATGGCCAAGAGTGATATTGTAATCATTGCAAAATTTTTCCGTCTTCTTGGAATTAAATGTTGTTGCATTGTCTGTAATGATTTTGATTGGACACCCAAAACTGGACAATTATTTTTCTCCAAAAACTAAATGATAACAACATATGTGTCTTTCCTGGTGGGAACTGCTTCAATCCACTTGGTGAAATAATATGTGGCTGTCAGTATCCACTTTTGATGTGTTGAGGACTGTGGATGAATTTCTCCTATGAAATCAAGGCACCATTGTCTAAAAGGTGCTTCAACAAAGATGGGTTTCAAGGGAAAAGGCTGCAATTTTCTCTTCCCATCAAAAATTTGGCATTCATGACAACTTGAAACTTCTTTGTAGAAATTAGAAAAAAATGCTAGGCCAATAGAACTCAGCCCTCAATATCTTGTGCACAATAGTTTTTCAATAGTGGTGTCGTCTACAATCACCTTTATGAAACTCTCTGATGGTCTTTTCTACTTCTCCCTCCAGCAAACAACTCAGTAAGATTCCTCATGAATCCTTCCAATACAAAGATTGATTTACAATACAAAACTGTGTTGCTTTCATCTTTAAGAACATGGCCTCGGTTTTACTCATTTCAGGAGGAGCTTGCAAATTTCTCAATACATACATAATATCAACATACCATGGGGAGTCAAGGAGTTTTTGAGATACCTGAGGGGCCCTTTCTTCTTTTGAATCTGCTAACAAGTCAGTAATGAAATTTATTTCCAAGATCTCACAATTTGTCTGTGCCATCAACTTTGCAAATCCCTTCCCCTTGATCAACTTGGTAGGTCTGATCTCAAGGTCATATTCCAACAACACAACTATCCACTTGCCCCTTCTTCCCTCAAGATCAGGCTGAGTTAAAATGTCTTTCACATAACTATTGGACACATATGCAGTGGTATGAGAATGCATGATATAAACTCTGAACTCCTTTAGGACCTTGATCAGTGTGTATGCCTGTTTTTTCATGATATCATACTTCAATGGGGAATCCATCAAAGTCCTGCAATAGTATGCTATGGGCTTCTCAAAATTCTTCTCATCCTTCTGTAATAGAACACCAACAATGGTGTGCTCTGAGGAAAAAGAAAAAAATATAAAGTCTTTGTCAAAATTAGGACTGGTTGGTACTTGGGCCTTGGTCAATTCCACATTAATGTCTTCAAAGGATTTTTTGGCTTCAGGGGTCCATTTTATCTCATTTCCTTTCTTGAGCATGTTAGTTATATACTTTATGATTCTAGCCATGTTAGGGATGAATCTTCTCAGAAAATTCACTTTCCCCAAGAAAGATTGCACTTCTTTTTTGCTTCTAGGTGTGCCAATTTTTAAGATTCCCTCAACTCAGTTGGGATCTATCTTTATCCCCTCCTTTTAAATAATGTGACCAAGAAGCTTCCCTTATTCCTTTTTAACAGATTATGGGCCCACATTACCTTCAAAACGATCTAACCACTGGAAGGAAGACCGACAATTCTTTGTCAAGCTCGTTATAGCACCAGTTGCAATTGCAACTAGGGTTTCTGAGCTTGCAGAGGCAACAAACCCTAACCTAAATTCTTGGGCACTTTCAGTGAAGCGTTGGACCTAATTTTTGGGTATTATATTGCGCCCTAGTCTAGTGCACCCTACGGTTTCCTTAACCACCAAAAACATCAAGTTTGAGTTCTTGGTCAAAGTCAAAGTCAACGGTTGAATTTTGGTCAAAAGTGATTTTGTGTTCAAAGTTGAAATTTCAGGGTTTCTAGCTTGTTCTAATCATTGAACCTTTTTTATTCAGTTTCTAACTTCTTCTTGTCAAGATGGTGTCTAGTTTCATTTTAGAATACAAGTTGAACGATGCTACAAATTTCAAAGGTATGAACTTGTATATGCTTTTCAAGTTATATCATCCAGCAAAGCATGTGTGTTTGCAGGGGATGTACAAAAAACCTTGTCCAAGAAGTGATCTTGGATTCATTACATTCATAGGAACAAGTGCACCCTCCCTAGCAGTTAAGGCTCCAGGTTCCATGTTTGATTGATCAAATTGTTAAGTTTCAGTTTGCATATATCAAGTTTGATAGTTGCTACAGTACAAGTAAACATTATAGTTGTGACAAAAATATTTGAAAGGCTCTATTACTGCTAGGTATACTTGATTGCATGTAAGTATTATTGATATAGATGTGTATTACACTTGTTTGCAAAATGAACTAACATATCCTCTAGGAGATATTTCTTGTTTTTCTCCCGAGCAGGTCACCTTGGTAATTCTATGATAACTACCATCCTTGTTACCATAGACATGTTCTTATGAAAATGCTATTGGAAATACTTTTTATCTTGTTGTTCTTGTTTCGGTCAGAGCACGGGCGATAGATATGAGAAGGATTTATAGTGACAGTTGCAAACATGGAGCAGATGACTCCAAGTGGTGAGGTAGGTGATCTCACCAAGTAACAATTCTAAAGGAAGCATGTAAGGAAAAAGGATTTTTTGACATCGTTCACTCAGATGTGTGTGGACCAGTGTCAACCTCCTCACTAAGCGGAGAGGTCGGGATTAAGAGGGAGCTCCCTACAATCCTTAGCAAAATGGTATAGCAGAAAGAAAGAATTGATCCATTGAAGAATCATTTAATACAATGATGAATGACCAGAATCTATCCATGTTTCTATGGGGAGAAGTAGTTATGACAGTCATATATGTTCAGAATAGAAGTCTTCATTGTATATTGAAGAACATGACTCTAGAAGAAGATTTCTATGGAAAGAAGCCAAGCATTGAACACTTGAGGACCTTTGGTTGTCCTATCTATATTCATGTTCCGAAGGACAAAAGAAAGAAGTTGGGACCTTTAGGAAAGAAGGGCATAATCGTTGGATATAATGAGTCATCAAAAGCTTACAGAATCTATGTCCTAGGTCAACATAAGGTTGAAATCGGCAGAGATGTGATTGTTGATGAAAATATTGTCTTCAGGAAATCTATAGAAGATTCCATGGATTATGTTATCACTCCAGGAAACTACTTAGGGTTGTAAGCTAAGTATGCCTGGTAACTTAACAGATGAATAGTTTTTAGTAGGTGGATCAATGGGATACTAAGATAGTGCAATGAAGAGATTATTTATCAGATAACTTAATGAACCAGTGCTTTTAGAAACTGTAAATCAGAGGCC
>JASDQU011402979.1:100501-113725 GCA_032191745.1 Picea mariana | reverse complement strand
TTGGTGTTGATGTGTATTTTCATTTAGTTGGAAGCCAAGATGAAGCTAGACTTCACCTCATGCCTTTGGAATATCTACATCTAGCACCTATGATATCTACTTTGCTCGTCAAGATCATTAGCTTCATATTAAAAACTATGCTCATATGGAATCACCAAATGTTGTATCTTTTCTTATAGAATAGATTGTTGGTGTTGATCTTGACGAGATTTATCCATCTTGAAGATCACATCCCAATTATAGCTATGTCAATGCTCAAATGGAATCCATAGCTTGTAACCCTTAAAACTTATGAATAGCCAATAAATATGCACTTGACTACTTTATTGTCCATCTTCTTCCTATTCACCTTAGGCACATGCAGGTATTACTCTATTGGCACTATTATTAATAGACTCTAGATTCAACACTTCCTCCAAACATCTCAGCCATCAAACCTATCATGTATGCATTAACCCTAGCAACCATGCAACCTACATACCTCATGCATAACACTACATCTCTCAACTCCACTCACTCCATATCATCAACCCATCCATTACCAGCCATCACCATCCATTCCTACGATCTAAAAACACTAAAAATCCAAAACTATGCATGTAGCTACATGAAGTGATAGGAAGCTAGAAGAAGCAGGAAATTGCAATGATGTAAGAAGTCTTGTCATAGTAACTATAGGAAATTGAAACAAAGAAACTTCCTTCAAGAAGCTACAAGAAACATCCTACAAGCTCACGGTTTAAAAATTTTGGAGTTTCAAAGGTATAGGAGCACATATAGGACCATGTTACACATCTTCAACCGATTCTTCAAACAATTCAACTATGTCTAAGTATTCAAGGTGTTATATGATCCCTTATAAACCTATAGGAAGATACAGGAAATAGGGAAGCTCACTATTTTCAACTCCATTGATCAAATCAAGGACAAGAGACCCTCCACAAGCATGTAATTCTTCATCAACACCTTCAAAAAACTCCATGCATGCATATTAAGTAAGCTATAATAGGTATCTCACTCACTCTTTCTAAAACTCATTTAATTCAATTAGTCAATTGTAACCCATAATATTAGGCATGGTCAACAAAACCCAATTTCCTTCATCAGCGAGGCGGGCCTCGACTCTACATGTGTAGGGGGTCACTGAGTTTTCTGATGTGGTCACTAAGTATTCAAGGTGGCAACTTCAGTTGTCAAAGAGATGACAAGAAAGAGGTCGTTGAAGTTGGTTAGAAATCCATAGTAAAAAAAAGGAGGCATTTATGAGAAAAGTCACATCAAATGTGCACCAACTTTTGAAATGAAGTGAAGGGTGCCTCCACCACCTAAGATCATAATCAAAATCCCTATTGCATGCAAAGAATGCCAATACTTCAAACCACCAGCATGCAACAACAAACAAT
Organism: Picea mariana; assembly: GCA_032191745.1. Classification (NCBI taxonomy): domain Eukaryota; kingdom Viridiplantae; phylum Streptophyta; class Pinopsida; order Pinales; family Pinaceae; genus Picea; species Picea mariana. The sequence continues at coordinate 112,322 of JASDQU011402979.1, read as the reverse complement.
CTAAATGATTATGCAATAGGAGAAGTGCAAAAGGGGAGCTACAGGAATTGGTTTTGAGCTAAGATATAAGAGCATACCTCTTACAGAATTGACATAAGTTATAAGAGTTATTTGAGAGGTTAGTTATATATCTCAATAAAATTTATTTTTCTTTGATATCCCCCATATCTTGTCAAAATTTGCCCAGTTTTTGCCCTCAATTTTCTTCAGAAGATTGTGTGTGCATAAGAGTTTCTTCAGAAGATTGTGTGTGAAATGATGTTGCTACATCATTTCCCCCTAAATATTGCTATAGGATGTCACCCTAGCTATTATGCTTCACCCATAGAGTTTGTCTTCACCAATTTTTCTATAGTTTTGTCCTCAAAAGTACTAGAAGGGATTGAATTGGAGAAAAATTGTTCTCCTTCAACCACCATTCACCATATATACAAGTAATCTCTTTTCTTATTTAAGAATATTTGATAGGTGGTAGGTTTAGGATTGGATCTCCAAGATTTTTTCTTTCCTCGGACCCTACCTTCTTGGAATTTCTACAATTATTTTGTGTTTTGAACCTAAATATGAACACACTTGCTATAGGAAATTCTATCCTAACACTCTAAAGGCATATTTTTTTTTAACATTGATTAATACCCTACAAACCCCAAATTCCTCTATTCTAGCAATTGCATTTCAATGATGGCTTGTCTATGTTTTCATCTATCCCCGGCTCTTGTTGAATTCATCTTGTACCCCTTACTCTCATTTTTCTTCTCTTCATATCAAGAACCCGAGGAGGCCAAGATCTAGGTTGTTTTGTATTCTTTGTTGCATTAGTCTTCTGAGCTAATGGAGTTACCCTTGTACACAACCTTATAGGATACACGAAGAAGGAATTCAAAGTGAACTATGGGGGGTATTTTCAACAAGAAGGAGCCTACAAATACCTCTATGGTGATGCTATGGAAAGACGAATTGTTAGAGTGCCTTGGGAAGAATTTGTGACCATGGATAGAGAGAAAGTTTTGGCCTCCCAACAAATTTTCAAGGAGCCTGTTGCCTAGTCTAGAAATAAATACAAGGAGGAAGAAGAAAGTTGGGAAGGTAGAGGCCTCCAAGAGAAAACAATCCCAGAAAAGGATAAAGGTGGAAGATGAACATAAATAATTTGTTTCCACCTTAATCAATATGTGGACCCTGGAAATTAGTCCTTTGAAAATCAAGGATGATGGCACTGGTGAGACAAATTTATTTCCATCCTCTGCATGATTCATTTTCTCCACTGGACTTCCCACAACTATAGAAGAAGCTATCAAAGAGTTTGTAGTATGGTGTTCCCACAAATTGGACTGACTTGACACTGATAATAATGGTTGCAATTGAACACCCACCTAGGGGGGGGAATAAAAAAACTCAGTTAGTCACTCTGTTTTTCTTTCAGTAAGAAAATATGCAAATCATTTGAAGATCATGCAGAAGGAGAATCTCAGTGTACAATTGCCAATCAATCTAGGGTAACAAAGATATTTACATTGGTGCATATTGGCAATTGTAACATTACACCCTAATATGAAGAAAATGTATGTTGCTTATCATTGTTCCATGTATGCATGTTCAGTTGTTTTTGTTAGTTCTCTGCATTTTAGATTGGGTAAAAAGATAAATTTGTATTACAATGATACTTTCCATCCTATAAGCCACATGATAGAGGGGGACTTACACATTACATTGTTACCAGGGGGACTTACACATTACACATTATATTATGTCTTTCACCTGCATACAAATTAAATGGATTTACCCCACAATCTAACTCATTCTTTGGGATAGAACTAGTTTCCCTATTCAAGATGTCTTCATTTTTATCTGGTTTGGACAGTTCTTTGTTATCTAAAGAATACATAAAACCATTCTCTGGAGACTCTGAATTCGGAAATTGCATCTGTGCAGTCTCATGGTTAGTTTCAGAAAATTTACCAAAAACTGGCAATTCACAATTGATATTATTTTCACTGACAGCATATTCTCTCTCACACTTGTCGCATTCCCAATATGTCATGTCCTGAAGATACAAAGAACGTATCCCATCTAGATGATGTTGTCTTAAGTGTATTTTTGAGTGCAGATCTGTTTACCATGATCTGAAAATTCTAACAAGAGCACATGAAAATCCTAGATCATTACAAGAGATATGTCTGCAACAACAGGGGTAACTACAAATCAAAGGGAGTAGAAGACTTCTAAATAGTATTCAGGGGTTTGTCAAGATAGGTTTTCAAAAATATATAGAGATCTATAACAGACATGAACAAAAAAAAATTGCACATGATATTGTTAATATCGAAAACTGGAAACACAGAACAATAGATTGTACAAACTATAATTGTCATCAAAAGAATATTTTAGAATCCTTTTCGCGTTTAGAGCTAATTATAATTTTTATCCTTCATTTTTTATTTGGAGTATTTCTTGATATTTATTGTGCACTTCTTCATAGGTTACAACAAGGCACAATCCATCTGGGGATTCATCTTCCCCGTGAGAAACAATCAGCAAAATGGATCCTAAGAGGATCATGTATGCATAAAGAATCAAGGAGCATTGTGTATGGATAAAGAATCCTAAAAAGGTTGGGCACAGATTCAGCTCTGGATTTAAAAGGATATGTAATAACTGGTGTCAATACTTTATACTTTATTTATCCAGTGGTTTGTAGTTATATATTGGCAGCAATGCATAACCATCATTTTATCCTTAAAAAAATGGCTTTGGATAACAAGCAGAAAAAGTTAATTGTCATTGATAGTTTCTCTATTTTCTTTTGAAGGGGATAGAAGATCAACATATTTTACAAAGGTTGCCATGTTGTAACAAGAACAATCAACTAGTACTATGATGCTTCTGTATTAGTGAACACCTCTCTCCCTTGCTGCCATTGCAGAGGTCCATATGATATGAAAAGTTATTTTGGCTATGCAATAAATGTCATGTTCAATAAAAAAGAATCATCTATAGATATACCTGGAAATAGGTAAAGTTGACCCTGCACCCTTTGAGAATGCAAAATTCATTGCACGTCATCTTGAAGCAAGAAATTCTTCTTTTCCAATGGCGAAACTAGCATGCAATTGAAATATACTTTATATCTGTTTATCTTCCTAGGTGTACTTCTAACAGAGATTCAAACATATCAACAACAATATAATGTAAAGGATAGTAATAAATGTCTGGAGAAAACTCCAATTAGAATACCATGCCATCTCTGCATCCTTAATTCTATGGTCTATTAGTGGAAATAAAATCACAAATTTTATCAGTGGGTCTTAGGACCCATATCTAAATGGAATAAGCATATCTAAGGAATAGAAAACAAAATCACAATACTTATCAGTGGGTTTGGGTAATGAGATCTAACTGAAAGTAATGTTCTTGAAAATAGTAGCCAATATACACCTCTGTGTTATCAGAGCATCTTTCCCTTAACATACTGATGGCATCTTCAATGTGTTTCTAGAATCCTTGGATATAGATTGCTTTGAGCTTCATTGATATATCTCATACTTAGATTTTGTGTATGCTAGCCTGTCTTCCATGGAATATCTTTATTGTTAGCATTCAATAAGGGTTTGAATCCAATTCTATTTCCTATCTTTGATTTAGTCCATCGTATGTTGAGGCATTTTGAAAAGAAACAAATCCAAACATCTTGTTGATGCCCTAATTTCTTGGAAATTTGAGTTAAATCCATTTGTCATTTGTTCATGCATGAAAGAGCAAGGATAATAATCTGGATGTTGTCCCATCTCTGGTTAATTGGCCGAATATATGTGTGAGCAAGGGTTTGAAATATATCACGTATTACACCTCTTTGTGCAATGATTTAAATGATCCTTGCTCAAAACAATCCTAAGCAACTAATAGATACTCAAAATGGTCCAACGACCCACCTAAAAGGACAAACATTATCTCTCTCTTGATCTCTGTTTAAGGTTTATTAACTTTCATGAATTGTAGAGGTATTTTACAGTAAGAAATGATGGTTTGAATGCTAATATTTTCACAACATTTTGGTAATTTCTTGCTTTGCATATCTTAGAGAGACAAATCAATGCTAAAAATGGCCAAACGACCTTGTTAAAGGCCCTAACGCCCTCTCTCTATTGTTGTCTGAGATCTCCTTTATTGACTGTCATAAACTGCAGAAAAATTAAATACACATTTGATGATGATACAACCACTGTTTGGATAATGTATGGATGTTCTAGTGCTTCATTAACTTTATGCTAACAGATTTATATGATAAAGGTGCCTTGATGTTAAAACGTAACTTCATCTACTCACTGTCAAAGGTCTAAAATCGTTGTTAAGGGATGCAGAACATACAGAGCATAAGTAATGATCATATAACTATCTTTGAGGCAATGTTTGAATGTTTTCTGGTTCCATTTATTCCTTAGATGTATAGAAATGCTTAAAATATGCTAACAACCTGGTGAAAGTGCATATCGTTCCCTATTTTTCATGATTTTTTAAGGTCTGATTTCACTGTCTAATCCTATAGCTAAGGTCCCTTTAAAACTGATGATGTATGCTGGTAATACTTATATGGAAATCTGTCATTACTTAAGCACTATAACTCAGCACAACACTCATTATTTGGTTTTGAAATCTGAACATTAATCCATCTCTGTTGGTATACATTATACCTGTTGTCTTGAACACTTCATTACAACATTGGTATCTCTATGGTTTATGGCATAAGTGAGGTAGTTGTTGGACAATACAACTCTGAAATTTGGTAAAGAATACAACTAATGACTTGATGCACGCTTTACAATTGGATCTTGATATATGTTTTGAATCAATCATTGGTTATCATGTTTGGAATGGTTTAGACAAGAACATGCATATTGTGCAATTTCATTTCATTTGTTGATGTATGGATGATGAATGAATGGTACATGGCAATAACACATTAATATTCCGCACTTGCAATACAAACACTTAAGTTCCAAGCACTTGTTTCAATTGAGCTTTGTTATCTAAGCCATATTCTCTTCAAGCTCTTCATAAATTGTCTTCTCTCATACTTGATATACTTTACCCCTAAGAGAGATAATAAACCCCAAGTCAAACTTAGTCCTGAAGCCTCCCCATCCAGATACAGCCATAGGACTTAGGTATTGACCTTATAGGAACACACTCTATACTCATTACCAACAATACCATCCCAACACTATTCAAGCAAGGATGCATAGGAGACAAAGGGCAACAAAGATATTTCAATTGTAGGAAACTATGCAACAAAAGCAGATGCTTATGGCTGAATTAAAATAGGGTATTGCTTAGGACCAAGAGGAAATAAGAACATTACTAGAGGACCAAGAAAAATCTCCTACAGTATCTGACTCAAAAGAAGAATGACTAGAAAGGACAGAGCAGCAAAGAGAAGCCATTGTTTTGGCACATGTTCCAGATGAAGCTCTTGAGCTTTTCCCTCGAGAACATATAAGTAATAACTCTGTTGAAATACATTGTTAATGCATAAGAATGCTTGGATTAAAAGATAGGCTTGTCATTACTATCACTTCAAAGTTTTTTTGATACAAGCTATATTAGCTAGATGCAGAAATAGACACAGGATCAATGATCTCATCTGCTAGGTATAATGTTATCCCTCGATATTTCTGGGAACAACATGAAACCGGATTCAGGGCTATAAATCATGAGCTGATAATATATCAAACATCAAGCTGAGAGACTTCCTATCATTCTTAATGGCGGAGCAATTCATTGTACACTACTTACATATTATTTTGGGTTGTGATGTTTTGTTAGGGCATGACTTTGTGAATCATTGGTTACCTTTTATTATAGCTTAAGACACTGTTACATTGCATGTAGGGAATGAATCTATTCAGATTCTTGTGAAATTTGAATATGCTGAAAGGGTTAAGCCATATCAATAGGATCCATCTCTAGAAATGATCCCTCAATCAATTGAACAGTTGATGAAGATTAAGAATATATGTAAGCATGCAAATCTTAATGGCCAGTCTGTTTTATAAGCAGTTATTGACAAAATAACGATGCAATGTACTGCATAGCTTCCAAATGCTTTCTGGAGTAGAGAACAATACTTTGTGGATCTACCATATAGAGAAAATTCTTTAGGGACTCCTCAAAAGGCTTCTGCAAATCAAATGTCTCCCACTAAGATGGACTACTACAAGCAGGAGATTCCAGAACTCCTACGGAGAAAACTCATTGAGCATAGCAGAAGTCCATGGGCTTGCTCAACATTTATGTCGACAAGGACTTAGAACAAAAACGTTGAAAACCAAGGATGGTGATCAAATATAAGCCCCTGAATGCAACATCAATTCCTATCAGGTAACCACTACCCTCAAAAGAAACACTCTTTACCAAAATAGTCAACTGTCATATATTCAACAAGTTTGATCTAAAGAGTGGTTTCTAGCAGATTGGAATAGTACCTACAGATAGGTATAAAACAAGGTTTGTGGTTCCTCATGGCCAATACAAGTGGCTTGTTCTGCCTTTCGGTTTGAGGAATGCTCCATCAGAATTTCAGAAGATGGAAGATGTTTTCAGTCCTTTAGATTTTGTAATAGCATACATAGCTGACATATTAGTATGTTCTTATGATACTAACCAGCATAAAAAACATCTAGAGCTAAGAGGAGTTCTTCTCTATTGTTTTTAGACACGGCCTTGCATTATCCGAGAAGAAAATGGAGATAGGGAAAAACAAGATTGAATTTCTTGGTCTTGTTATCTATGAAGGCAAAGTAGAACTCCAAACTCGTGTCCTTCAGGAATTGGCAGAGTTTCTAGATAGAATCCTGGACAAAACTCAACTCCATAGGTTCTTAGGCCATTTAAACATTAAACTACATTAGATTCTTATATAAAAATCAGGTTGCATACGTACTATGTCTTCATATGAGATTAAAGTACAAACTAGAACCATGGACCTACGAAACGACTAAAGCCATCCAGACTATTCAACAAAAAATCCAGAACCTCACGGCTCTTTCTCTTCCTAAGTTGGACCTGCCATTCATTCTTGAGACAGATGCCTCAAATGTCATTTGGGCAGCTATCCTACAAAAACATGTTCATAGAGAAGAAGCTTGCATGTACTCTTTCAGTTGTTTCAAAGAACTTGAATTAAAATATCCGTCATCATATAAAGAAATCCTAGCAGTCAAGAACGACATCAAATTGTTCATACTACTTCTTAAACCTGTCCATTTCATAGTTCATACTGATCTTTAGCATATGTAGAGTATTTTGCGGAATAAAAGGCTACTGGAACAAGGCAACAATGTGTCATGCATTGGAGCGCATGGTTGCATGGGTTTGATTTCTCCATAGAATACAAACCTGACAAAGATAACTGTCTGGATGATCTACTTACCAGAGAAGGATCGAAGATGGTCACCTGCAAGATGATGAGAACAGTCTATGGTTGTCCTCAGTGTCCGGTTAATTATTGTATTGACTATTTAATTAACTTAGTTAAAAGGTGTGAATGCATTCACATTATTTTACATCATGTGATTAATTCCATTAGCACTGAAGATCCCTCTAGGTATTTTAGGGATTCTCCAAAATTTGTAATAAGTAGATTTGGTAGATATCATCCCAAGGAAGGACAAACATTTATCTGCGGTTTTGAAGCTTGGTTGTCATATAATGACTACTGCAATCTGTATAGACTCATTCAACATGAAGGGGTCATGAGTTTTACATGTGAATGTGGTTCCATTATCCATATACAAGCTCACCATGGCTTTGCTTGTTCATGCATTAGGCATGTTCCAGAGTTCCAGAATTACAAGAGTAGGAAACATATTTCAATACTATTCTTTTGTGTAGAAAACATGCAAGGGTGAATCTCGTTTGAATGTTTGTGTCGACTAGTTCAGGAGACATCAAGTCACCCATCCCATTAGTCCAAAAGGAATTGTCATAGATCCATGCAGTGTGATAGATTACACCATAAGTCTACAAAAATTGTTGCATATTGCATATTCATATTTATAAGGTTTTATAATTCAATGAAAGATTCGCCAAGATTTTACAAGATTTTATAATTCAGTGAAAGACTCGCCAAGATTTTACAAGATTATATAATTGACTAAAAGATTCGCTAAAAAATTATATATACATATTATATTATTGATAAAATAGCCTTCAATTTTTCCTATGTATCATGGGGATTCGCCCATTTATTATATATATAAATTAAGGGGGGGGGTTCTTAAAGTCACCCCTGTTGGCAAGGCATTTTGGTATTGGTTTTGGTATGGTATTGGTATGCATATCATTTACAATGCATACCATTGCCATGCAATGGTATTGTTGTGGTATTGGTATTGGTATTGGCAACGCATAAGGGTATTGGCAATGCATAAGGGTATTGGCAATGCATATTGGTATTGGTTTTGGTATTGGTATTGGTATAGTATTCGTATGGTATTGGTATGGTATTGTTATGGTATTGGTATGGAATGGTATTGGTATGGTATAGTATTTGCATGGTTTTGGTATTGGTATGGCATGGTATGGTATTGGTATTGTATTGGTATGGTATGGTATTGTATTGGTATTGGTATTGGTATGCAATGGTATTGGTTGTATTGGTATGCAATGATATTGGTATGGTATTGGTGTGGTATAGTATTTGTATGGTATTGGTATTGGTATGGTATTGGTATTGGTATTGGTATTGGTATGCATATCATTGCCATGCAATGGTATTGGTATTGGTATGCAATGCTATGGTATTGGTATGGTATTGGTATTGTTATTGGTATGCAATGGTATGGTATTGGTATTGGTATAGGTATGTTATTGGTATGGTATGGTATGTTATTTGTATTGGTATTGGTATGGTATGGTATGGTATTGGTATTGGTATTGGTTTGCAATGGTATTGGCAAGGAATATTGGTATTGGTTTTGGTATGGTATAGGTATCGGTATGGTATTGGTATGCATATCATTGCCAATGCATACCATTGCCGTGCAATGGTATGCAATGGTATTGTTATAGTATTGATATTGGTATTGGCAAGGCATAATGGTATTGGCAATGCATATTGGTATTGGTTTTTGTATTGGTATTGGTATAGTATTGGTATGGAATGGTATTGGTGTTGGTATGGTATTGGCATTGGTATAGTATTGGTATGGAATGGTATTGGTATTGGTATGGTATAGTATTAGTATGGTTTTGGTATTGGTATGGTTTTGGTATTGGTATTGGTATTGGTATTGGTATTGGTATGCAATGGTATTGGTTGTATTGGTATGCAAAGGTATTGGCAATGGTATTGGTATTGGTATTGGTATGCAATGGTATTGGACGTATTGATATGAAATGGTATTGGCAATGGTATTGGTATTAGTATTGGAAATGCATATTGGTATTGGTTTTGGTATTGTATTGGCAAGGCATAAGGGTATTGGCAATGCTTATTGGTATTTGTTTTGGGATGGTATTGGTATGCATATCATTGCCAATGCATACCATTGTCGTGCAATGGTATGCAATGGTATTGGTATTGGTATGCAATGGTATGGTATTGGTATGGTAGTGGTATTGGTATTGGTATTGTTATTGGTATTCAATAGTATGATATTAGTATTGGTATGTTATTGGTATGGTCTAGTATGGTATTCTATTAGTATAGTATTAATATGGTATGGTATGGTATTGGTATTGATATGGTATGGTATGGTATTGCTATTGGTATTGGTATGCAATGGTATTGGTATTGGTATGCAATGGTATTGGCTGTATTGGTATGCAATGGTATTGGTATAGGTAAGGGTGTTGGCAATGCATATTGGTATTGGTATTGGTAATGCATATTGGTATTGGTATTGACAATGCATATTGGTATTGGTATGGTATTGGTATTGGTATTGGTATGCATATCATTGCCATGCAATGGTATGCAATGGTATTGGTATTGGTATTGGTATTGGTAATTGGTAATGGCAAGGCATAAGGGTATTGGCAATGCATATTGCTATTGGTTTTGGTTTTGGTATCCGTATTGGTATTGGTATAGTATTGGTATGGTATTGGTATGGAACGGTATTGCTATTGGCATTGGTATGGTATTGGTATGGTATGGTATTTGTATGGAATGGTATGGTATTGGTATCGTATAGTATTCGTATGGTTTTGGTATTGGTATGGTATGGTATTGGTATTGGTATTGGTATTGGTATTCAATGGTATTGGTTTTGGTATGCAATGGTATTGGCTGTATTGGTATGCAATGGTATTGGCTGTATTGGCAAGGCATAATGGTATTGGCAATGCATATCGGTATTTTTTTTGGTATTGGTATTGGTAATGCATATTGGTACTGGTATGCAATGGTACGACATTGGTATGGTATTGGTATTGTTATTGGTATGCAATGGTATGGTATTGGTATTGGTATGTTATTGGTATGGTAATTGGTGTTGGTATTGGTATGGTATGGTATGGTATGGTATTGGTATGCAGTGGTATTGGTATTGGTATTGGTATTGGTATTGGTATGCAATTGTATTGGCCGTATTGGTATTGGCAAGGCATATTGGTATTGGTTTTGGTATGGTATTGGTATGCATATCATTTCCAATGCATACCATTGCCGTGCAATGGTATGCAATGGTATTGTTATGGTATTGGTATTGGTATTGGCAAGGCATAAGGGTATTGGCAATGCATATTGGTATTGGTTTTGGTATTGGTATTGGTATAGTATTTGTATGGTATTGGTATGGAATGGTATGGTATGGTATTGGTATTGGTATTGGTATGGTATTGGTATGATATAGTATTTGTATGGTTTTGGTATTGGTATGGCATGGTATTGTATTGGTATTGGTATGGTATGGTATGGTATGGTATTGGTATTGGTATTGGTATCGGTATGCAATGGTATTGGTATAGGTATGCAATGGTATCAGTTGTATTGGTATGCAATGATATTGGTATTAGTATTGGCAAGGCATAAGAGTATTGGCAATGCATATTCGTATTGGTTTTGGTATTGGTATTGGAAATGCATATTGGTATTGGTATGGTATAGTATTTGTATGGTATTTGTATTGGTATGGTATTGGTATTGGTATCGGTATTGGTATGCATATCATTTCCATGCAATGGTATTGGTATTGTTATGCAATGGTATGGTATTGGTATTGTTATTGGTATGCAATGGTATGGTATTGGTATGCAATGGTATTGGCTGTATTGGTATGCAATGGTATTGGTATTGGTATTGGCAAGGCATATTGGTATTGGTTTTGGTATGGTATTGGTATTGGTATGGTATTGGTATGCATATCATTACCAATGCATACCATTGCTGTGCAATGGTATGCAATGGTATTGTTATAGTATTGGTATTGGTATTGGCAAGGCATAAGGGTATTGGCAATGCATATTGGTATTGGTTTTTGTATTGGTATTGGTATTGGTATTGGTATGGTATTGGTATGGAATGGTATTGGTGTGGTATGGTATTGGTATGGAATGGTATTGGTATTGGTATGGTATAGTATTTGTATGGTTTTGGTATTGGTATGGTATGGTATGGTATGGTATTGGTATTGTACTGGTATTGGTATTGGTACTGGTATGCAATGGTATTGGTCGTATTGGTATGCAAAGGTATTGGCAATGGTATTGGTATTGGTATTGGAAATGCATATTGGTATTGGTTTTGGTATTGGTATGAAATGGTATTGGTATTGGTATGCAATGGTATTGGTCGTATTGTTATGCAATGGCATTGGTATTG
>JASDQU011402979.1:81489-92733 GCA_032191745.1 Picea mariana | reverse complement strand
CTATATATACAAGATTGGCACGTGTGAAGGGTTTTCACTGGCAGGGACGACCTCTCACTCTGGGTGGGTAAACCCACCTATAATTTAATTTTGGGTCTCAATAATAACTTTTGGGGCCGACTTCTTATTCTGCCTATTACAATTGTCTGTTGACCAATCTACAAAAGGGGATTTGCTCCTAATACAATTACTGACATGATTAATCCTCTATGGGAATTAATCCTATGAATAAAATAACAATAATAATAAGAATACTCTTCGCAATTAACATTATTTCAACAATGGTATCCAATTGTATTGTTATGGTATTGGTATTGGTAATGGCAAGGCATAAGGGTATTAGCAATGCATATTGGTTTTGGTTTTGGTATTGGTATTGGTATTGATATAGTATTGGTATGGTATTGGTATGCTATGGTATTGTTATTGTTATTGGTATGGTATTGGTATGGAATGGTATGGTAATTGTATGGTATAGTATTCATATGGTTTTGGTATTGGTATGGTATGGTATGGTATTGGTATTGGTATGCAATGGTATTGGCTGTATTGGTATGCAATGGTATTGGTATTGGTATTGGTATTGGCAAGGCATAATGGTATTGGCAATGCATATTGGAATTGGTTTTGGTATTGGTATTGGTATTGGTAATGCATATTGGTATTGGTATTGGTATGGTATTGGTATGCATATCATTGCCAATGCATACCATTGCCATGAAATGGTATTGTCATTGGTACGCAATGGTACGGTATTGGTATGGTATTGGTATTGTTATTGGTATGCAATTGTATGGTATTGGTATTGGTGTTGATATTGGTATGTTATTGGTATGGTATGGTATGGTATTGGTATTGGTATTGGTATGCAATGGTATCGGCCATATTGGTATGCAATGGCATTGGTATTGGTATTGGCAAGGCATATTGGTATTGGTTTTGGTATGGTATTGGTATGGTATTGGTATGCATATCATTTCCAATGCATACCATTTCTGTGCAATGGTATTGTTCTGGTATTGGTATTGGTATTGGCAAGGCATAAGGGTATTGGCAATGCATATTGGTATTGGTATTGGTATTGGTGTGGTATGGTATTAGTATTGGTATGGTATTGGTATGGAATGATATTGGCATTGGTATGGTATAGTATTTGTATGGTTTTGGTATTGGTATGGTATGGTATGGTATTGGCATTGTACTGGTATTGGTATTGGTATGGTATGGTATGGTATCGATATTTGTATTAGTATGCAATGGTATTGGATGTATTGGTAGGAAATGGTATTGGTATTAGCAAGGCATAAGGGTATTGGCACCCCCTATTTAGATATTGCCCAACAAAGCTACGGAGTTGGTCGACTATAAAGTACCTATCTATGTATAGTCGTTTGTTGCTTCCTAAAAGGAGTACTCGTCAATTATCCATAGATAAAATATTAACATTGTTGTGATCCTAGGTGCTCAAGCGATGCAGTATGGAAGGCTTTAGCATGGGATTAGGCATGATTTCTTGGTATAGCAGGAAAAAAAATTATGTAGTCTCAGTTTTACATAATTTGAGTACATGGCTGCAAGTCAGGAAAATTGTGAATCCCTCTATCTTCGTAAGATACTTGTTGACCTATTTATTTCAAAACTAAGTCCTACCACAATTTACTGTGATAATCAAAGTTGCATTAAGCTCTCAAAGAATATGGTTTTCCATGATAGATCCAAACATATTGAGATTCAATACCATTTTATCAAGGATAGCATAGGAATAACAATGGGGACAATGGGAAACCCTGCCTTAGCCCTCTTCCACATGAAAAGAAAGGAGTTGGTTTACCATTAACTAAGATAACACATTTCACTGTAGATACACATGCCATTATTCACTCTATGACCTGAAGGGGTAATCCAATTTGAAGCAGTAACATGCACAAAAATCCCCAGTCAACCCAATCATATGCTTTGATTAAATCCATTTTAAGAATAAGAGCATTTCTTTTTTTGTTTTTATTGAATGCAAACATTCTTGTGCTATTCCAATAACTCCCATAATTTGCATGTTTGGGAGAAATGAAAATTGTTCTTTTGTGACCATCTCAGCCAAGGAAGGTTTGATCCTAAGAGCTATGATTTTCATCATAATTTTGTATGTCATATTACATAAGGAAAATGGTCAAAACATTGAGGGAGGTTGCTAGAAGATTGACAAGTGGAATTGGAGGACAAACAATAATTTGAAAATGGTCAAAACATTGACCCTTTTGACTGCCTAAAAACATTATATAGATCAAAGTTAAAAAGAGTAATTTGACAAGGGTCAAAACTTTAACCTCCATACCACCCAAAAACATTATGTAGATTAAAGTTAAAAATGACAATTAAGTAAAAATGAATTAAGAGACTTTTTATCTAGTAAATTTTATAAACGACTCTATTTTTTAATAGGTAAATAGAGATGGAGACTTTTTATCTAATAAATTTTATAAATGATTTTTATTTTATAATAGGTAAATAGAGATGTCAATGTTTAATTTATTTTGTAATTTTTTTTTATAGTTTTAAAAAATAAGAGACCTTTTTTATTTTAAAGGGAAATCGTGGTAAACCCTTGGGAGAACAGTTAGGACGAATTTTCAAAGATTGGATTTTGGAAATCGTGGTAAACCCTAGGGTGAACGGTGAGGAAGAATTTTCAAAAAATGGCTTTTGGTGGTGACACCATAGTTAATCATTTCTGGAAGATATCACACAGATTTATTCACCGGCTTCAGTGGGGTCGAGTTTCCATCATTTGGTAGACAACATCTTGAAAAGAACATAGACTGATTTACTTGCTTGAGGCGGCTGGGGTTATTCATTGGGGCTAATGACAGAGATTGATTTATTTGATTCAGGCAGCTAGGGTTCTTCATTGGGGAAAATTTCTATATGTTGGTTGAGTTTTACTAAGTATGAGGGCAATTTATGCCTTGTGGAGGTCAAGTTTCCTTGTGACTCCATTTTCATGGACTGAGGGTAGTGTCCCTTGTGATAGGAGGTCAGATTTCTCTTGAGTACGAGTTGGGGGTTTATGGAAGGTGAATTTTTGAGTATATGGTGCTGATTTTGGGTGGCTTACTATTTGGAGAGACCAAGTTTATGCCCCAGCTCGAATCTTCTCACTGTTAGGTCGAATATTAAGTTAAAGACAATGCATTTCCTTGTTGAGGGAGCATGCATCAGAACTGGGCATAATCTTCACATTGTGGGAGAGTCGAGTCATGCTATTGGAACACATCTTGGAGAGTGGGTCAACCCTTGTATCAGTGGAGGTGGCTTTCCTTTATCTGGTCGCATTCTTCTTGCATCTGAGGGAGCATATATGGTAGATTTCGAATTGTTGGGAATGTGAGCACTGTGGCAGCGATCTACAAATCATTCTTCTCTTCAATGTAATGACTACAAGCATAAATAAACAACAGGTTCTTCATCAATTGACTAATGTCTATTTGTTGATTATTTATTGTTTAAAGACTGCTGCAAATAGTTAGTACAGTGATACTGTTTGAGTTTCCATGTGTGGGTACTGAATAGTAAATCATAATAGAAGTGGAATTATCATTTTTGTTTGCTATGTAATCCTTTGGATGCCAAATAGTTAGATGCCAAATAGTTAAAAGGGGAAAACAGTAAGCTGTCATACACTTTCAGCAAGTGAAAAATATCTAAGAAACCCAAAATAGCAAGGTGTTTTTCGGAATGTCCACACAATAACTGAGATAATTCTCAAAAATTTATCTAGGGAAATTACAAAAACTTTATCGAGACATAATCAAACCGAAGACTTCTTCCAGTTAAGATTAAGGTCCTAAAAAATGTTCTAGGAAATATATTGTTGATAACATCTGCTTCCAGATGTGATAAATATTAAGAAGGCTGTTGAAATTACGTCTTCCAAGTCTCAAGCTTGACTTGATAATAGGCTGCTCTTAGGCTTGTTCAATGAAAGTTAAGGTGAAAATTTTTTTTTCACTGTGCAAATAGTAGTCAATGCTCAACCATTATTCAACAAGGATAGACATATTGTCCAAATTTTCAAGCTATGGGCTATGCAAAATTGCACAAAGTGCACTATAAATCCCTCTCAAGAAACACCCCTTATATCTTTGCAGAAAAAGTACCAATAACACTGGAATTACACAAAAGGTGTAATCTCTAAAGAACACTCAACTTAAAAAAATATGTGCATTGATTGACAGATTGCTATACTTGAAAGTCAAGCCATAACATATGGTTAATCTCCTCTAAGATGATCTTGCATTGAAATATAAACAACCAATACAAGAAAGTGTCATTGAAGCTGAACTTAGTTTTCCCATCAACAAATCTTCTTTTAATCACAAAAGAACCAGCTCTGAACTTTGAAGTCATAAATCCCTCTCAAGAAACACCCATTATATCTTTGCAAAAAAAATACCAATAACACTGGAATTACACAAAAGGTGTAATCTCTAAAGAACACTCAACTTAAAAAAATATGTGCATTGATTGACAGATTGCTATTCTTGAAAGTCAAGCCATAACATATGGTTCCTCTCCTCTAGGATGATCAAGCAAAGAAATATAAACAACCAATACAAGAAAGTGTCATTGAAGCTGAACTTAGTTTTCCCATCAGCAAATCTTCTTTTAATCACAAAAGAACCAGCTCTGAACTTTGAAGTCATTTCTTAGCTTTTAACTTCAACAGGAAATTGATCAACTAATTCCCTTTCAAAGATAGGTGTTCCCTTTTGAACAATAAATCTTCTACCATATAAGAACTAGATGCATACGTGGCTCAAAATTTGAAGGAAACGCCTGAAAAACAAATCAAAGTTCCAATAATTTTGTTCTAATACTCCCCCTAATTATGCTACACTAACCTGTAACAATCCAATTTCAATCCTTCATTATTCCGCTCAAATCCTAAAACTCACTATTCAATGTGGCCTCTTCAATATCTTGGCTTGTAAATAGTGTTCTAGGAGAAGGTCAAGAAATTATTCCAAGCTGCTAAATTGGTAGTCTGACAAAAGAATGAAATACTACAAAAACGTTCTTGGAACCTAGAAACCTCAAAAACAAACTTGCTAGCAGTTCAAGTATATGAGAAAAAACAACTCCAACATTCTCTATGATCAAACTAGAGTCAGAGATATCACCTTCCAAATAAATTTAAGAAGGTATTTTACAAGAATAAGGCAATGCAACATTGAAAATTAGTGGATGGTTTTCTTTAGATTCCCATAGGTGATGTTGATATTTTCCCATGGCACATAGATGCAGAGGACCAAGAATAGACTGATTGAGTGTGACTAGTGGCTTGAGCCTTGTTCCATTTTATATTTGTATTGTCTTTTTTAATAACATTCTTGACTTCTTACTACATAATGATGGATGTGATTATATGATTGTATCATTGTATTTCGGTTTGATTCAGAAATTGATTATTTTACAATGAGAAATACAATGATTGTGCTATTTTGAATACCAATTTTCAAATTGTATTATTGGCAATTGGATCATGGATGTTGTTGCTTTAATTTTGCTATGCTTGTGCAAGGGGGAAAGCTTGCACACACTAGCCTTCCCCCATGGTGGGATGATGTTGTCCAAGATGAGCTCCTACTTGTGTAAGGGGGAAAGCTAGCACACGCTAACTTTCCCTCACGCTGGGATGATGTTGCCTGAGATGAGATCTTGTTTGTGCAAGGTGGAAAGCTAGCACGCGATAGTTTCCCCCCTTGGTGGGATCATGTTGCCCAAGATGAGCTCCTCCTTGTGCAAGGGAGAAAGCTAGCATGCACTAGCTTTCCCCCATAGTAGGATGATGTTGTCCAAGATGACCTCTTGCTTGTGTAAGAGGGAAAGCTAGCACGTGCTAGATTCCCCCCACGGTGGGATGATGTTGTCCCATATGAGCTCTTTCTTGTGCAAGGGGGAAAGCTAGCATGTGCTAGATTTCCCCCATGGTGGAATGATATTGTCCGAGATGAGCTCCTCCTTGTGGAAGGGGGAAAACTAGCACGTGCTAGCTTTCCCCCATAGTGGAATGTTGTTGTCCAATATGAGCTCTTGCTTGTGTAAGGGGGAAATATAACATAGGCTAGCTTTCCCCCACGGTGGGATGATGTTTTTCGAGATGAGCTCCTGCTTGTGCAAGGGGGAAAGCTAGCATGCGCTAGCTTTCCTCCATGGTGGGATGATGTTGTCCGAGATGAGCTACTACTTGTGCAAGGGGGAAAGCTAGCACACACTAGCTTTCCACCACAATGGCATGATGTTATCAAAGATGAACTTCTGGTTGTGCAAGGGGGGAAGCTAACATGCACATCTTTCCCACACGATGGCATGATGTTGTCGAAGATGAGCCCCTGCTTGTGCAAGGGGGAAAGCTATCATGTGATAGCTTTCCCACATGATGGCATAATGTTGTCTGAGATGAATTCTTGTTTGTGCAAGGGGGAAAGCTAGCATGTGCTAGTCTTTCGCCATGATGGGATGATATTGTCCAAGATTAGCTCCTACTTGTGCAATGGGGAAAGCTAGCAACCATGGTGGGATGATGTTGTCTGAGATGAGCTTCTGCATGTGAAAGGGGGAAAGAACATGCGCTAGCTTTATCCCACAGTGGAATGATGCTGTCTGACATGAGCTCGCACTTGTGCAAGATGGAAAGCTCACATGCACTAGCTTTCCCCCACAGTGGGATGATGTTGTCTGAAAAGAGCTTGGGCTTGTGCAATAGGGAAAGATAGAAAACACTAATTTTCTTCCACAGTGGGATGATGTTGTCCAAGACGATCTCCTGCTTGTCCAAGGGGGAAAACGGTGGGTTGATGTTGTCTGAGAAGAGCCCGTGCTTGTGTAAGGGAGAAAGCTAACTTTCCCCAACGATGGGATGTTGTTGTCTGAGATGATCCTGTGCTTGTGCAAGGGGGAAATTTTGCACACACTAGCCTTACCCTATGGTGGGATGATGTTGTCCAAGATGAGCTCCTACTTGTGTAAGGGGGGAATCTAGCACGTGCTAACTTTCTCCCATGATGGAATGATTTTTTCCAAGATGAGCTCTTGTTTGTGCAACGAGGAAAGCTAGCACAAGCTAGCTTTCCCCCTTGGTGGGATCATGTTGTCCAAGATGAGCTCCTCCTTGTGCAAGGGAGAAAGCTAGCATGCGCTAGATTTCCCCCACGATGGGATGATGTTTTCCAAGACAAGCTCTTACTTATGCAAGAGGGAAAGCTAGCATGTGCTAGCCTTCCCCCACAGTGGGATGATGTTGTCCCATATGAGCTCTTTCTTGTGCAAGGGGGAAAGCTCGCACGTGCTAGATTTCCCCCTCGGTGGGATGATATTGTCTGAGATGATCTCCTCCTTACCGAAGGGGGAATGCTAGCACAAGCCAGCTTTCCCCCATGGTGGAATGATGTTGTCCAAGATGAGCTCTTGCTTGTGTAAGGGGGAAATATAGCATAGGATATCTTTCTCCCATAGTGGGATGATGTTTTTCGAGATGAGATATTTCTTGTGCAAGGGGGAAAGCTAGCACACGCTAGCTTTCCTCCATGGTGGGGTGATGTTGTCCGAGATGAGCTACTACTTGTGCAAGGGGGAAATCTAGCACATGCTAGCTTTCCACAACAATGGCACGATGTTATACAATATGAGCTTCTGCTTGTGCAAGGGGGAAAGCTAACATGCTCTAGCTTTCCCACACGGTGGCATGATGTTGTCCAAGATGAGCCCCTGCTTGTGCAAGGGAGAAATCTAGCACACGCTAGCTTTCCCACACGATGGCATGATGTTGTCCGAGATGAGTTCTTGTTTGTGCAAGGGGGAAAGCTAGCATGTGCTAGTTTTTCCCCATGATGGGATGATGTTGTCCGGAATTAGCTCCTACTTGTGCAATGGGGAAAGCTAGCAACCATGGTGGGATGATGTTTTCTGAGATGAGCTCCTGCTTGTGCAAGGCGGAAAGTGCATGCGCTAGCTTTATCCCACAGTGGGATGATGTTGTCTGACATGAGCTCGTGCTTGTGCAAGATGAAAATCTCATACGCGCTAGTTTTCCCCCATGGTGGGATGATGTTGTCCAAGATGAGCTTGGGCTCGTGTAAGGGGGAAAGCTAGAAAACACTATCTTTCTCCCATAGTGGAATGATGTTGTCCGAGATGAGCTCCTGCTTGTCCAAGTGGAAAAACTAGCACGCTCTAGCTTTCTCCCACGGTGGGTTGATGTTGTCCGAGAAGAGCACGTTCTTGTGCAAGGGGGAAAGCAAACTTTACCCAACGGTGGGATGTTGTTGTCCGAGATGAGCTCATGCTTGTGTAAGGGGGAAAGCTTGCACACACTAGCCTTCCCCCATGGTGGGATGAAGTTGTCCAAGATGAGATCCTACTTGTGTAAGGGGGAAAGCTAGCACACGCTAAATTTCCCCCATGGTGGGACGATGTTGTCTGAGATGAGCTCATGTTTGTACAAGGGGGAAAGCTAGCACGAGCTAGCTTTCCCCCTTGGTGGGATCATGTTGCCCGAGATGAGATCCTCCTTGTGCAAGGGAGAAAGATAACATGCGCTAGATTTCACCCACAGTGGGATGATGTTGTCCAAGATGACCTCTTGCTTGTGCAAGAGGGAAAGATAGCACGTGCTAGCTTTTCCCCACGGTGGGATGATGTTGTCCCATATGAGCTCTTGCTTGTGCAAGGGGGAAAGCTAGCATGCACTAGCTTTCCCCCAGAGTGGGATGATATTGTCTAAGATGAGCTCCTCCTTGTGGAAGGGGGAAAGCTAGCATGCACTAGCTTTCCCCCACGGTGGGATGATGTTGTCCAAGATGAGCTCTTGCTTGTGGAAGGGGGAAGAAAACATAGGCTAGCTTTCCCCCATGGAGGGATGATGTTTTTCGAGATGAGCTCCTGCTTGTGCAAGGGGGAAAGGTAGCACATGCTTTCTTTCCTCCACGGTGGGATGATGTTGCCTGAGATGAGCTACTGCTTGTGCAAGGGGAAAAGGTAGCACATGCTAACTTTCCATTACAATGGCATGATGTTATCCAAGATGAGCTTCTGCTTGTGAAAGGGGGAAAGATAACACATGCTAGATTTCCCACATAGTGGCATGATGTTGTCCAAGATGAGCCCCTACTTGTGCATGGGGGAAAGCTAGCATGTGCTATCTTTCACATGCGATGGCATGATGTTGTCCAAGATGAGTTCTTGTTTCTGCAAGGGGTAAAGCTAACACGTGCTAGTTTTTCTCCATGATGGTATGATGTTGTCCGAGATTAGCTCCTACTTGTGCAATGGGGAAAGCTAGAAACCATGGTGGGATGATGTTGTCTGAGGTGAGCTTCTGCTTGTGCAAGGGGGAAGGCGCACATGCTAGCTTTATCCCACAGTGGGATGATGTTGTCTGACATGAGCTCGTGCTTGTGCAAGATGAAATCTCACACGTGCTAGTTTTTCCCCACGGTGGGATGATGTTGTCAGAGATGAGCTCGCACTTGTGCAAGAGGGAAAGTTACCATGCATTAGATTTCCCCCATAGTGGGATTTTGTTGTCTGAGTTGAGCTCGTGCTTGTGCAAGAGGGAAATCTAGCATGTGCTAGATTTCCCCCACTGTGGGATATTGTTGTCTAAGATGATCTTGCGCTTGTGTAAGAGGGAAAGCTAGCATGTGCTAGCTTTCCCCCATGGTGGGATATTGTTGTTTGGGATGAGCTTGTGCTTGTGAAAAGGGAGAAAGGTAGCTTTCCCCCACGATGGGATATTGTTGTCCAAGATGAGCTCATGCTTGCACAAGAGGGAAATATAGCACACACTAGATTCCCCCCATGATGGGATATTATTGCCCAAGATGAGCTCGTGCTTGTGCAAGAGGGAAAGATAGCACGCACTAGCTTTCCCCCATGGTGGCATGTTGTTTTCTAAGATGCGCTTGTGCTTGTGCAAAGGGGAAAGATAGCACGTGCTAGCTTTCCCCCAGGGTGGCATGATGTTGTCTGAGATGTGCCCATGCTTGCTCAAAGGGAAAAGCTAGCACACACTAGCTTTCACCCATGGTGCAATGATGTTGTTCGAGATAAGCTCTTTCTTGTGCAAAGGGGGAAGCTAGCACATGATAGATTTCCCCTGCGGTGGGATGATATTGTTTGTGATGAGCCCGTGCTTGTGCAAAGGAAAAAGCTAGCATGCACTAGCTTTACCTCATGGTGGGATGATGTTGTCAGAGATGAGGTTGTGCTTGTGCAAGGGGGAAATCTAGCATGTGATAAATTTCCCCCATGGTGGGATGGTGTTGTTCAAGATGAACTCTTGCTTGTGCAAGTGGGAAACCTAGCATGAACTCACTTTCCCCCATGACGGAATGATGTTGTCGGAGATGAACTCCTGCTTGTGCAAGTCCCCCAGAGTGGGATGAGGTTGTCCGAGATAAGATTCTGCTTGTGCAAGGCATACTAGCTTTCCCCCACGATGGGATGATGTTGTCCGAGATGAATTCCAACTTATGCAAGAGGGAAAGCTCTCATGCACTAGCTTTCCCCCATGGTGGGATGATGTTGTCTGAGATGAGTTCTTTCTTGTGCAAGGGGGAAAGATTGAATGTGCTAGCTTTCCCCCATGGTGGGATGATGTTGTCTGAGATGAGCTCCTTCTTTTACAAGGGATAAAGATAGCAAACACTAGCTTTCCCCCATGATGGGATGATGTTGTTCGAGGTGAAATCCTACTTGTGCAAAGGGGAAAACTAGCATGCGCTAGATTTCCCCCATGGTGGGATGATGTTGTCTGAGATGAGCTCTTKCTTGTGCAAGGGGTAAATCTAGCATGCGCTAACTTTCCCCCATGGTGAGATGATGTTGTCTGAGATGAGCTCCTTCTTGTGCAAGGGGGAAAGTTATCATGCGCTAGCCTTCCCACATGGTGGCATGATGTTGTCTGAGATGAGCTCTTGCTTGTGCAAGGTGGAAAGCTATCACGCATTAGCTTTCCCAGACATGGCATTATGTTGTCCGAGATGAGCTCCTGCTTGTGCAAGGGGGAAAGCTAACATGCACTTATTTCCCCCACAATGAGATGATGTTGTCCAAGATGAGCTCTTGCGTGTGGAAGGGGGAAAGCTAGCATGTGATATCTTTCTCCCACAGTGGGATGATGTTGTTCGAGATGAGCTCACGCTTGTGCAAGAGGGAAAGCTAGCACACACTAGCTTTCCCCCATGG
>JASDQU011402979.1:43583-64461 GCA_032191745.1 Picea mariana | reverse complement strand
AGCTGCTACTCAACTTCTCTCTATGGTATCTCTGCTGTCATTTCTCCTTGTGTTGGCTCAAGTCCAACTCCTTCCAACTGCTTCTCAACCTGGAATTTCCCTTCATCTTCCATTGCATACCTCGGTATGGTAGTGATCATCATTAGTTGTTCATCTCCTTGGCTGAAATCTCTAAGCGATTCCTCGGAATGCTCCTCCTTTGCAATCTACATGATTGTCTTCTCTCGGCAATCATCTGCTGGCTCTAGATTGTTTATCCAATCCTCTAGCATCTCCAACTCCATCTCCCATGGAGCGAGCACCTCATTTTCCTGCTCCTCTGTTGTTGTTAGCTTCAGTATTGTAGTTTTTTTCCTTGTTTCAGCTTCCTGGCTGAAACTATTGAGACTTTCCTCGGAATGCTCATCTCCCCCTACTTGGGCAGCCTTTAATATATGCTCCAATTCTTCTTTGACAGTCAAATCTAGTTGTCCTTCTCCTATTGTCGTTGCTTCATCGACAACACAAACTTTTGCCTCCCTTGGGCAATGTGGCAGGAATATTCAAATTCCTCCAATGATCAGAGAATAGTTTTGATCCTCCTTCTCTGTCAGCTGTCCTCGCTGATATGAACTCAGCTCTAAGTTCATCTGCTCTCCCTTGCCCTACTGGAAATATGGGATTTCTTTGTTGCCTTCTTGGCAGTCTATGAGATCCTCGGATCCCATCTCATTGCCCTCCTGCAACTTGAAATTTCCATACTGTCCACTTGATAGTCTATGAGATCCTGCAATGATCTCATCTCATTGCCCACCTGGCAAATTGGGAATTTTTTGTTGCCCTCTTGGCAGTTTCTGAGATCTTCCGATGATCTCTCTTCTTCATCATCACCGATATTTTTTCCAGTCTCTGGTTCACATACCTAAACCACTTCCTCTTCTTTATCTCTGAGGCTTCTGGCATGCCTCAGCCACATTCTCAACAACCTTTGCTATCCTCTGGACAAAAATTCTTTGACTAACAATTTTACCTTCTATTTCATGGGMCATTCATACACCCATCGTGACCTAGCATTTTGTTGCATCTKTAATKCCAGAATTTCCATCCTCGCTCTGATCTCGGTGAGTTCTTTATCTCTTGCAGTGTTTTCCTGCTGCTGGTGGTTCTTCTTTCCACTGTGTGCATGGCCTTCAGTAGCCATATCGCTGCCTTCTGTCTACCCTCCTGGCAAACCTGCTACTATCACTCTACAATCTTGAGCTCTTCCAGCCTCTTCTTACAGTTTTCCTGACTGTTTTCCTTGACTACTTCCTACCTGCAAACAATCACCATAGAGTTTCCAACACTCTGCCTTCTCCTGCCTATCTCTGAAAGCTGTCTCGGATACCAAAATAATTTGCATCAGAGTATTCTCTTTCTCCTCTCACTTCCTCTACCTAAAATATACAAACAGATTTAGGCTCYGATACCACACTGACGTAGACCTCGACCCTCAGGCCAAGATCTTTGCAGGATCATTCTAAATTCTCCTTAAGMCGAAGCAGCTTCTTTGGCTCCCTGCCGAAACCTTTAACAATTTTGATCCACAGGTCCTTGTGAAAGAACCTTTCACAACTCACGTGYTCGCGGGTTGAAGACCCTCAACTTCTCCTCTCCTAAGGCCGATACCCAAGATGCCGATATGGATATAGCCCCTTCTTGTCAGTTCCCTCCACATGTAACCGTCGACTAGGGATAAGTGCTAGCACCTCTCGCTACACGTGACCTCACAAGTTGAATTGTTGGGCCTTGGCACTCTACCTTTGCGAAACCCCGAGAGGCAATGGTTCACTTCCCTTTTTCACTTTTCGCAACTCGCAATCTCGTGAGTTGGGTTGTAGATCCTTCGTGCTCCTCCTTTGCAAAATCCAGAGACACAATGGTCTGTGATGGGTTCTCTCTTTCCACGGTGATGCCTGTACGCCACCTGTCACCTACATCTGCCTTTCCGTTGGCATATGTTGTTACACCACTTGTCGACCATGTGACTCACCTATCACACATGCTACATGTTCACCCGAGACCTCGGTCCTTGGATCCTCATGACTTCCACAGTCAAAATTGATTCCTCCAATCTTTGAACCTCGGATATGTGAGGTATCGAGACACCAGATCCTACAACTCTCCTTCTTCGCCAATCAACGGTTCAAATCTCATCACGATCTTGCAGCTCAAGATTTTGCAGAGCAAAGGCCTCTTCCTGCTAGCTCATGATACCCAAATCCACGAGATGATCCTTATCCCTGGTCCTCCGATTTCCCCTGATCACACCATGTGTCCTCCAAAGATGGACGGCCCTGATCTCTTCGAGACTTCACAAGTCATAAAGTCGAAGGACTCCTCTGTTCTGCTCCTAATGATCGAATCCCCAAGATACGATGATCTCATGACATGCATCCTCCTCAAATGGATGGTTCTGATCTCTTTAGATTCTTGTGAGTCGGGACTTCTTGTCTCAAGACCCTTGCCTCTCAGACTCCCGATGTCCAAAACCACGATGGGGTTCTGGATTTCTGCAATGTGTCCTCCCAATGGATGATCCTGATTCCCTCAGGATTTCATGGGTCAAGAACTCCAATTCTTACCCTCTGTGTCTCCCGAACTCCGACATACCAAAATAAGACTTTCAGGACTTTCGTTGAATCCTATCTTTGGCATACGAGGGTTATACCTCATGCAACTTCTCCTGGATTTGATGGTTATTGGTTATTCACACCCAGATATGACGACTCAGATCTGTTCCTCCTCCTTGTGCGCTCTTCTGCTGCTCCTGGACGTAAAACTCCAATGGTCCAGATCTTATCCTCGCTTGATCCGATGACAACTTTTCTTTCCTCCTTGTGAGTACTCTATTTCTTCCCGAGCTTTGGAAGAATTCAAGTTATCAAAGGCCTCGCCCTTTGCTTCCTCTTGTGAAGCCTATACCCTTGGCTCTCGCATGTGTTCTTAAGATGCTTTCCCTCGTGAAATTCCTTGAACTCAAACCCTCCAAAGGGTCTCCTTTCATCCTTGGTGATACTCGCAAGACTCTGTGCATGAAATCACTCTCCCTCCTGATCTTCTCTTCTCTATAACCTTGAAAGGTTTCCTCGACCTCTATGATTCCTACAGGTTCTTTGCACATATGAAGGTGCTATCCTTCCTGAGATTCTCTGTTGCTCAGACCTCTAAGGAACTTAACCCTTTTTCTCTCCCTCAGATGGAGAATCTGATGCCCTCTTGGCAATCTCTTGATCAATCAACTCCTTGCTGAGTCTGCAGGGTATTCAATAACCCTGTGAAGATCCTCTCCTGGACTCTTCTCTGTTATAGAACTCAAAAGAGTTCTTTCCTATGCTCTCTCTATCTCTCTCTGCACACCAACTCAATTCCCTCCTGGTAGAGTCTCTCCTCACAAAACACCATATTAATTATGTCTTCGCTTAATTACTCAAACTAGAGTTTTGTTGTGCACTCTAGCACCTGCTCAATGCCCTCCTGGCAGAGCTTCCAGAATCCTTAGTGATTCTGATTTCTCCTTGAACACACAATGGAGTTCTCCTCTACACTCTGTTCCTGTGCTCAATGCCCTCCTGGTAGAGCTCTATATAATCCTTAGTGATTCTATCTTATTCTGAACTTGAACCAGAGTTCTTCTCCTCAATGCAACCCGTACATCTGTTCAATGCCTCCTGGCAGAGCTTCCAGAATCCTCAATGATTCTATCTTCTACTGTGTTTTCCTCTACACAGTATTACCTCCAAGGTATTCAACAACCTTGAGGTTCTTCCCTGGGTTTAAGACTTTAGTTGGTGCGTCCTCCTGGCACATCCTCGTCTGAATCCATAGAATTTAGAAGTGCACTCCTTGCACTAGCTCTCAGAACCCGCAGTGTTCTGTCACACCCTCTTGGCATGAAGCCACAAAGAACCCCAAGCCTGAAATCAAAGAAACCACATATAGCAAAACCTATCTGTCCCTACAAATTCACATCTACAACATATAAAGAACGCATAAAGACATTCATAAACTCATAAAGACACACAGAAACTCATGCAGGAAATCTACTCTTTATATTAATATGAAGTGCCTCCTTTACAAGGTGTTCTTGAGCTTAGACCTTGACAGAGTCTCGGCTCCTTCTATCCTCTCTTCTAACTCTTGCTACTCATCCAAAACAAGATCAAAAAGATATTTTACATGAGGGGGCTCTTCGAGCTCTTCCCTCCATCCTCACCTACTCTATTCAATTACATTGAATTTTCAATTAAATGGCTGTCTAGTTCAGATTGGATCTAGATCCCAGCCTTACAACCATTAAAGTCTATCTACATCTAAAGCCTACATATAGGCACAACCTTTTGGCTCTAACAGCCTTACAAATATTAAATTCCCTTAATTCAAATTCAAAATATGACAGGGTTGGTGCCTCTCTTCCTTGAATGCACTGAGTGGGCTGGTTGGCTGGCGCATGGCTGGCTTGGGAGCGATGCTCCTGCCTCAACATCAAACAGATTCACAGGTAAGCAGTGAATCAGATCCCACTTTAGCTTCATTGAAAAATAGATTTAAAGGACAAAAAACTAGAGGTTTAAGAGAATTAAATGATCAAAATGAAGAGGTATATCAAATTTCAAATTTTGCATTTATAACTTATGATCCAGTAAGTTATGATGAAGCTGCTAGAGAGGATGTCTGGATAAAAGCAATGGATGAGGAGATTGATTCAATTGAAATGAATAACACTTAGGATCTTGTCAATTTACTTGAAGGCAAGAAAAGTATTGGTGTTAAGTGGGTTTATAAGACTAAGTTGAATGAAGAAGGTGAAGTTGAGAAGTACAAGGCAAGACTTGTAGCTCAAGGGTTTATTTAGCAACCCGGTATTGATTACAATGAAAATTTTTCTCATGTSGCAAGGATTGACACAATTAGGATGGTCTTAKCTATTGCAGCTCGGAATAGATGGATCATGCATCAGATGGACGTCAAGTCTGCATTCTTGAATGGATATTTGGAAGAAGAGGTTTATGTAAAACAACCTCTGGGTTATGAGATTGGTAAACACAGAGATAAAGTTTACAAGTTAAGGAAATCCTTATATGTATTGAAGCAAGCATCCAAAGTTTGGTATAGCAGGATTGATGAATACCCGATCAG
The DNA here is from genome assembly GCA_032191745.1 of Picea mariana. Lineage (NCBI taxonomy): Eukaryota > Viridiplantae > Streptophyta > Pinopsida > Pinales > Pinaceae > Picea > Picea mariana. Next base: position 59,304 of record JASDQU011402979.1, on the reverse strand, counting down.
TGTTGGATTTAGCAGAAGTCCAAGTGAACCAAACCTGTATACGAAGGTAAACCAGAAAGGTAAAATTTTAATTGTTTTTTTGTATGTTGATGACCTAATTTTTACTGGAGATCTATCTATAGCTGATTTTAAAAATGCCATGAAAACAGAGTTTGAGATGACTGATTTAGGATTGATGAAGTATTTTCTAGGAATTGAAGTGGATCAATCTGATGATGGAATTTTCATTTGTCAATCTAACTATGCAAATGAAGTGTTGAAAAGGTTTAGAATGTTGAATTGCAAGCTAGCTGCAACACCAATGGCAACTGGTATTAAACTTAGCAAGTATGATGAGGGATCATATGTTGATCCAACTCTGTATAAAAGGTTGGTTGGAAGCCTTATGTACTTAACAACAACCAGACCTGATATCATGTTTTCTATAAGTTTGATTTCAAGACTCATGGAGACTCCGAAGAGTACTCATTGAAAATCAGGAAAAAGGATCCTAAGATATGTTGCTGGAATAATTGAATTTGGTATCCGATACACATCAAGTTTAAACTTTGAGCTAATAGGATATACTGATAGTGATTTTGCAAGTTCCATTGATGACAGGAAAAGCACATCTGGGTATGTTTTTAGTCTTGGATCTGGAGCAGTGGCATGGGCATCAAATAAACAACCCATTGTGACTCTATCTTTTACTGAGGTAGAGTATGTTGCAACAGTTGCAGCTTCATGTCAAGCTGTGTGGATGATAAGGGTCTTGAATGAATTGTTGCATGACCAGAATGATGCAACCCAAATTGTCTGTGACAATAAATCTTCCATTGTACTGTCAAAGAATCACGTCTTTCACAAACAAAGTAAGCACATTGATACGAGGTATCATTTCATTCGTGAATTGGTAAATGGCAAAGAAATTTTTGTTCAGTTCTGCAGGTTTGAAGAACAATTTACATACATATTTACAAATCCTTTGGGAAATGAACTGTTTAAAATCCATAGAAGAAACATTGGGATCTGCAAGTTGTAATGCATTGTTTACAACAATTTTATTTTACTTGTTTTAGTTTGTTTTGCTCTTAAATGATTAAGAGGGAGTATGTCCGAAAGTAATCATTTCATCACCCCTATTTAAATGGTGAATCGGTAGCCATCTTGACCCTTCAAGACTCAAAGATTAACCATCGATTACAATTTTGTCTTACATAAACTTAAAACGGTGGCCACCTTAACCTTTCAAGGCAACCAGACACCATCACCGCCTTGATTAAACCTTTTAGAAGATCGAAGGGGCAATTTGTTGGTGTTTAAATACCACAGTTGAATTGTAATTCCGTACAGATTGTGAGACAAGAGCTTGAAAACATTTTTGAATTGGATCGGTTATTCCGTGTTTGAAGGTTTTCTCTACATATATATTTTGTTTTTCATTGAGTTTGTAAACTCGTTTTATTTCTTAATAAAATTCATTTTTGAGAAAACACAGTAATTTTTTTTTTACTGATTGTGAACCCGGTCCTATATTTATTTAGACTTTATTTTTGCAGCACGTGATTTTAAAAACATATTATGTAAAAGGTTGCTATTTCGCAGTTGGGACTTGTTTGTTGGAGTGCATGGAGTTATTTAGTTTCCAAAACTCTGAAATCGAAATTGTTGGGCCCACAGCTTAATCGCATTTCGCGATTCGACAATCAATGTTGCATTTTGTTTTTTTGCATCGAGCGTTTATAAATGCCGAACCTCAAAACCCAAAAGCACTAGGCCCACACTCCAATCGCATTTTCGCGATTCGTGAGTTGTTGTGTGTGGCATTGGGTGTTCATGTTCACCGAAATCCCGAACCCCGATTGGTCCCATTTCTTACAAAGGAATCAAGTCAATATTTTAGTTGGGTTTTCATCATGAGGAAGAAGGCGAGGTCTCAAATTTCTGGCTTCTAGTTATTTTTATAGATGAGGACAAACAAGAGGTTTCAAAAATGGTTGGCATCTAAATCTCAAGAATGTAGTGTATATAATAAATCTTAACACAAATATCATAATTTACTTTCCTATAAGCATTTAAACATGGCTTTGATACAATATGTAATATTCAATTCACTTACAATCTGAGTAAATAATTGTAGAACCATTGAGATCCCACCTCCTAGAAGTTGGAGAGATCAACTCACTTGCAATCCACATAAATAAATATAGAAACATTGAGCTCCAAACTCCTAGAAGTTGGAGAGATGAACTCACTCACAATTAGGGTAAACAAATGTAGAATAATTGAGCTCCCATCTCTTGTTAGAGATAACTGCAACGTAATGTGGGGCACAACTCTCCCCCAACTAGTCTCTCAATTAACATAGTCATAATCTAGATCCCTAGATCTCTCATGAACTACCTTATCCATGAAATTTAAATAGTTATTCTTGATATCCTTTTATGGAAACGTTAGATAGGCTCCACTTGTCATCTAGAAATTAACTCTCGGTTGTTCAACTTTTAACTTTTTCTTATTCCACACAAGCCCAAAAGACCTTTATGTTCTTTTTACTTACTCCAAAGTTTGTGGGACAATATGAAGCATAAAATTTAAGAACATGTGTTTCCTCTTAGTAGTTCGCATGTTCAAATACATAGAGGGTAGGGTATGTACACCTATGAACAAGGGGGTACATTGTTTCACAAACAAGAGGTTCTCACACAACAAAGAGTTTACATAAGAGGCCATATCACCAAGTAGTTTATGTAGCTAAAACTGAAACAAAAATTACATAATTTAACATTCTTGTTGTCCTATTGATCGAGATGGATATCACGAACCACCCACCTATTCCACTGGCTCAAAACATGGTTTTCCACCTTGGCCCTAAACAACATTTTTTTTTACTTTTGGGAGGACAGGGGTTATTGATGGCATGCCTTAACCCCGACAAAAGTTGTACTCCTCAACTACACCTTTCTAGGAGGTATCAAATGCTCTAAATGGATACTCAAATGAAAAACTTACCCCCTCACGAAGTTGATGTATCAACTACCCCCATTAGGGCCCACAAACCTTTTGGCCTTTCATTTTTCAAGGTTAGGGTTTTGGATGTTTAGGGTTCTCATTTATTATTTATGTTAAAAATTCCTTTGGAGCCTCATTGTAAACATCTTCTTCTGAATGAGCGTAGTCATCACATATCTTCTCAGAGATAAGATTCCATCATTCTAGTGAGTTAATTCACTTTGTATTTTTATAGTTTTTGTACATTTATTTCAATAATAGAAATTGTATATTACTATATCTCTGTGTTTCTTGCAATATTTCTATGCTTATCATTTCTTAGTGCATCTCCCAAACAAAGTTAGGGTAAAGAGAGTTGGGTATCGAACTAGTTTCTCTTAAGGAAACCATCTCAATAGGCCTTCCGTGGTGGAAGAAAACAAAGATGAGGGAGCATGATATTTTATTAATTTGGTGCTCAAGGAAGCCCTCATGCGATAGAGGGACGAATTGGTGGAGAATTTTTCCTAAATCCTTCGAAGAGTATCGATAACAACAAATGCGTCTTCATCAGGAAACCACTTTGGAAGCGTCACCACTTTCAAGGTACAAATTATTTTTGATATTCTTGTGTTTGAAGGTCAGATAGATGTGAATTCTTTGGAAAAGTGGTTAAATATGCTAGAAGGTTATTTCTATGTCCATAATTTTTCCGATAAGGAAAAGATCACCTTTGTGCTCATTAAGGCTATCTGTTTTGTCAAAAATTGGTGGGAAACTTACTGTGAGAAAAATTCCACAGAGGAGTCTGCAATGTTTGAAGTCGAACCCACTTGGGTTTTTTTTATGGATTCCATCATGGAAGAATATTACCCTGTTGGAAACTATAATGACCAGTACATGAGATGAACCACACTACTTCAAGAAAGGGACAAAATAGTGTTGGAGTTCATAAATATATTCCATACCTTTCACACTAAGCTAGGTATCAAATGCTCTGAGTGACATCTTGTTCCAAAATACTATGTGGCTCTATAGAGGTACACCCAAATCAAAATGGAGTTTATGGAATTCTCATCACTGGGAGATTCTTATCGATATGATGTCAAAATTAAGAAGAAATTTGAGAAGTAGAGAAACCAAGAATTTGGGTTTGCAAACTTCAACAACTAAATAATGGTAAAGGTAGTTGTAACTCACAACCTTAAGATAACCATCCCAATTCATAGGAAAAGAAGGGTAACAAGAGCATGAAGAAGGAAACTAAAAAGTGGTGTGAATTCCACATAATGCCTTGGCACAACACTAATCAATGTCGCTCAAAATAGTCATTGGTGGCCTAGCTCAAAGAAAAAGAGTCGAGCCCTCACTAGGACTTTGATTCAGAAAACAATAAAAAGAAAAATATCATCGATACAGAACCCACTACTACCATCACAACCACAAAAATCCAACTAGAGGAACTAGAGGATCCTGAGGAGGGGGAGCACCTCTTCCATTCATAGAGTTGGGTGAGGGGGACCCCACTACAGTTCATTGTTCATAGCACAATCCAAAAGAACATCATCACAACATAATTTTTATTTTTCATTAACACCACACCTGCAGCCATAGAACATTGGGTTTTTCAAGGTTGAGATCTCTATGTTTTCCACCAGTGTCACCTGTCCTACGTCATCAAGCCCTTCAAAGATGAGATATTGCTTGATGTTTCCCCACTGGAATTTTGTGATGCTCTATTAGGGTAGCCATATATGTGGAAGTATTATGTTGTTTATGTCTCGACCCCATAGTTTCATTGTTACTCAAGGGGGTCAGCTCTACAAGATACCAAAGGTAGTTCTAACTATTTTCGTGAAAAAACAGTGCAACAGAGTAAACTCTCATACTGCAAATTCTAGCCTCTTCATGATTTAGTCAGAAGGTGAACATAAGGACAGTGCGACCACTGCACTCTACCCAAGAACTTTCTATCCAACATAAGTAGATGGCCAATATTGTAGAAGATAAAAAATATAGTTTTTCTTCACCTATGGGGGTTCCTCTGCACTTCCCAATCAAGTCAATCTATAATAGATCCATTCATATCTCTATTGGCCACAATCCTTTTCAGGTGTGCTTGTGTTCCTACCATTAACCCCCACTAATATAGCTATTTAGGTTGCATCTTCACCGATAGATTCCACCCACACTGAGGTAGATCATGAAGCTATATTCTTTGAATGGATCCAACCCATACAACAATAAGTTCATGATAGCCTTCAACAATCTAAGTAGGACATCTTGTTTAGCAATGCAAACAACTAAAAAAGGTTTAGATTCAGAAAAAACTTCCCCATCTCTCATGGGACCTTGACGTAATGGGTACCATTTCCTCCTAAGGGGCCAGGAATGATCTAGATGAATATCATTGGCTACCCACCTATTCCACTAGCTCAAAACATGGATTTCCACCTTTGTAGTATTTCTATTGTTTTTAGGGTCCTGAACTTTCGAGGTCGTTTTGAGTCCCTGAACGACATTTGTTTTGGAATTTTTGGAAGTTTTACTCCTAAGTAAGACCCTTGCAACAAGGTATCAAATGCCCCAAATGAAGATCGTAGGAAAAGGTGACTCCCTCGAGAAGTTGACTATCAACTACCCCATTGGGGCCCACAAACCCTTTGGCGTTTCATCCTATAGGATTAGGGTTTTGGATGTTTAGGGTTCTCATTTATGGTTTATGTTAAAAATGCCTTTGGAACCTAATTGTAAACATCTTATTGCAAATGACCGTAGCCTTCACATCTCTTCTAAGATATAAGTTGCCACCATTCTAGTCAGTTCATTCACTCTATATTTTTACATTGTTTGTATTTATTTTATTGATAGAAATTGTGTATTAATGTATCTTTGTGTTTCTTGCAATATTTCTTTGTATTCCATTGTTATATCATCGCCTTCATTTTGTTCTCAAAATAATTCAGATCAACTATTCCTATGATTTTCCAAACTAAAAATATCCTTACAAAATTGCCCAAGGCACCACCAAATTTTAAAAAAGAGTCATTACATGTTTGAAGAAGAGTCTTGTATTCCTAAGTCCCATGAGAGATGGAAAGGCCCTCCTTTGATGTTCATTTGTGCAGTTCCTCTATCATAATTTTTGGGTTCATTCTCAATGTTGATGTTTTGGTAGATGCGAGAGGTATTCCCCACTGGACAACTTTTATTAGAGAATAAGCATATTCTAAGAAGTGAAAGGAAGATCATTGAACAGTTGAAGAACACCATGAAATGAATAAAATGAAATAGAAGACCACAAAATAGATGTTGGCCCATAGAAAATAATAATAAAGTGGAAATATAATTTCTAAGAAGAGAAGTCAACCCATAGAAATAATAAAGTAAATTTGAAGACCCACAATAAGAATTTGGTCCCAGACATGTGCCCATATTAGTATAAATACAAGTATGGGTTAGTTCATTTGCACATACACATAGTTCTCCTTCTGCTATGTGCACTAGGTAGTTTCAATTGCAATTGCAACAATTTCTTTATTTTTGGTTTGTGGTTCTCTTAAAGAGTGTGCCCTACTTGGGAAGGATATTATTGGTGGATCTTGGTGGTTTATCTTGTGTTCTACCTCTACAAGAGTTGTGCTAAGATTGTGTGGTGTTGCCCAGTTGTTTCATGCTAGTTGTAGTTGTAGTTACCAGTTGCCAGTTTTGTGGTGCACTATCTTGTCCCATTTTTGTGGTGCTACTCATTTGTCTACCCTCGCAAGGGTTTGAGAAGATGAAGAGATGAGTATTTATTATGAGGTTTTCTTAATTGTTGGTTTTCTCGAGTGAATAGAGTTTATTCATGGTTGTATTAGAATATTCTCTCTAAGAAAATTTGGATGGGTTTTTTCTGATAAATCTGTGTGTCTTCTTGTGCTTGTTTATCTATTTCTTATATATTTCAGTATATGGTTATTTCATGTTAAAAAAATATAAAAATGATATTGTAATTATAATGTTAACAAAACTAATGAAAATCTAACATGGAATGAGAGCGAGCTTCCTTCAAAACAATCTAACTATTGGAAGGAAGATCATGATATTTTCTACGGCACAGACCTAAACTTGTCAAGATAGTTGAGAATGCATTGTAAATTTGTCGGGAAAAATTCCATCATAGATCATCTCGCCTCACCCTAGCATATCTGCTACATCTCTCAGATTGACTTTCTGTCAAAATTGAATCTCTAGGGTTTTAGGCTTGTTGACATTTTCATGGACATTGAACTTTTTGATTCAAATTTCTAATTTTTTCTTCTTGTTGATGTAATGTCTTAGATTAGAAGAAAAAAATGGATGGTGCACTTGTATATAAGACGATTGGACATATATTTGACAAAAGGACATTTATCCAAGCAATGACAATAAATCCAAAGAGGTCTTAGATCTAGTTCACTCAGAGGAAGCCCAAGAGTTGGAGGCAACAATCACAATTTATCCTATAGTATAGAACAATGTAAATGATACAAGAAACATCTAGAGTCTAGGTTTTCATATCAGGTTTGATATTTTTAGTGGCACTTGTTTATTGTTATTAAAATGCTCATCGTGCACTAATGATGCACTTATTTACAAAATGAAATTGATCTCTTCTAGGAGATGTTCTTGGTTGTTGACTTTGTCCCATGAAGGTTATGTTGTAAGTTCCATGGAGGTTACCATGGAGATGTTTTTATTCTTGTTTCTTTTTTTCAGGAAGGTTACTATGCAGGAATGATTAGTCACAACATTGGAAGAGTGTTGAAGAGTGTTGTTTGTATTTCTTGTTATTGTATTTTTTTTTGTCTCGTCTCAGGAAGGTCATAGGTGCTAGATCTAAGGAGGAGCTATTGTGACAATTGTTCCCATTCTTGTGTATTATTATTGTTGTTGTTGTTGTTCTTATCATAAGAATGTTTTTCTTGACTGTTATTTTCCCTTGTTGTTGCTCTTGTTCCGAGAAATTCACAGGTGATAGCGTTAAGAGGGAGCTATAATGATGGTTGTAGGAGGCAACATTATAGATGGTATTTGGCTGAAACGTGGAGAAGACTATCCAGACATATATTTGTGTACATGATTGTACACATCCATGTAATGAAAGAGAAGAGGACGAAGTTAAAACCTTTTGCTGAGAATGGTACTTTTGCAGGTTACAGAGTATCTCATATGGAGATTGATTTTAAGGAGGAGAAGGCTCTAAATATGACCACACAGATCCTTCTAGTTCATTTGGTCACTCTTTAGATCATCAGGAAGAGTCAATAGAGCTAGAAGGGCCTACCCAGAGACAATGCAGTGACCAGGAAAAGACCAACATGGTCCCATGATACTTTGCAGGATGCCAAGGGCATATAGTTATATGGAATTGATGATCCATATCATGAGAGGGAGCATATGTCTTTGGAGATTATATAGAATCAGAGGGATTCAAGCTTCAAAGGGAGAATGTAGACTCAAAGTGAGTTTGATCTTAGAGAGAACCAATTGACTCAGAGGAAGAAAATATCATTCAGAGGAAGTTCCCCTTCAGATTTAGGTGGTAGAGAGAGACATCTTCTAGGAATGAAAGACATATGACATGAGTTGAAGAGGCTAGATAGAACCTTCAGATACTTCGAAGAGATATGAGAACTCCTAGGAGAATTCCCTTGTTTTAGTAGACATTGTTATAACGACAGAGAAGGAATCCAGTTAGAAGGATTCATATATGGTTTTTTCCTTATCTCCAGAGAGAGAAAGAGACTCCACAAGTTTCCAGCTATGTAGCGTTGATGCGGAGGATCATTGATTCAGAACCTTCCAATTATTAGTCAGTTGCTAATAAATAAATGTGGAAGTATTCGATGATGGAAGAGTAACAATCCATCATGCAAAATGATGTGTGGGAAATGGTTCCAAGACCATAATGGAAGTTATTGATGACTTCCAAGTGAATCTATAATATCAAGCATGATGTATATGGCAACATAGAGAAGTACAAAGTAATATTTGAGGCTCGAAGATTCTCCTAGAAAGAGGGAGAACATTATGATGAGACACTTGCTCCAGTAGCTAGAAGAAGTGTACATAGAGAAGCCACAAGGTACATGAGAAGGAGTCTCATGTCTAAAAATTAAAGAAAGTGTTGTATGGGCTGAACCAGGCACCCAGGGCATGGTATGCTAGAATAGACAATTATTTGATGAGGTTGGGGATGGTTACCCCTTGATATTGAATGACTTGTTTCTCACACGGAATGAGTAGCTCATAGATGGGTGCAAGAGGGAACTCACTTCATAGTTATAAATGAAGGATCTATATTTGATGGGATTAGAGGTGTGACAGAGACCAGATGAGATTTTCCTTAGACAGGGAGAATATACAGTTGAGATCCTACAAAGATTCAGGATGATGGAATGCAAGTCCATGATCACACCTATGGTTATGAATATCAAGCTCTTAAGTGATTCATATTCATATTTTGTTGATCCCATGATGTACAGATAGTTGATCAGATCCTTGACGTACCTGATTAACACCACACCAAACATGTGATTTTTAGTGGAAAATTTGAGCAGGTACATATTTGAGCCTAGACATGTACATTAGATAGCAGCAAAGCATGTGTTGATATACATTCATGGTACAATTGGATATGGACTTAGATATGTATCGGATGGAGAAGTGAAGCTCCAAGGTTATACAGACTCTGACTGGATAGGGAGTGAAGCAGATAGGAAAAGCACATCAATATGTTGCTTCAGACATCAGTGGCACTCAGTACAACATAGGCGGAGTATATAGCATCCAATGTTGCAAGCAGTGAAGAAATGATACTTCAGAAGTTTCTTGTAGGGTTATTTGATCTAGAGTTGGAGCCAACTTTGATACATTGTGATAATTAAAGTTGCATGAAGCTTTGATAGAATCCTATCTTTCATAACAAGTCAAATCATATAGAGATCAAATACCATTACATCTAAGACATGGTGCAGAGAGGACCTGTGGAACTCTGGTACATATACACATTCTCACTAAGCCTCTGTCTAGAGTGAAGTATGAGTACTTCAAAGACAATGTTGGCATGATGTAGAATGTCCACTCTAGTTGAGAGGGAGGTGTGATGTTTCTCCTCTAGCATATTTCCCCTTAGACAAGTGCTTCCCAGATTAGTCATGTAGAGTAATTGAAGGAATGATATAATAGTCCCACTCAATCGATGGGGGTGAATAAGACTACTAGGAGAAGATAAAAATCATAGAATAGTTATGAATACTATGGGACTAGGTCTGTGCTATTATACGAGACTATAACTATGGCTAATGCCATGGTAGTAGCTGTGTTCTATTAGTTGATTGTTGCATAATTATAGATATTATCGACTATTACTATGGTTAATGGCATGGTACAAGTTTTGTGCTATTAGTTGATTGTTGCATAATCATATAGACTATTGAACTGCATGGTTGTAGATTTTGTAGCTACTAGTTGATTGCATGATATGACTATGGTCGATGACATGGTAGTAGATGTGTGCTGCTAGTTGGTTGTTGCATAGTCATAAAGTGTGACTATGGTTGATGACATGGTGGTAGTTGTTTTTTAATAGTTGATTGATGCATAGTTATGGAGATTATTGGACTGCATGGTATTAGTCTTACGACTACTAGTGGATTGTAGATCATGACTATGGATGATGACATGGTGGTAGCTTAGTGCTACTAGTTGATTGTTTCATAGTCATGAGATATTACTGGATAGCATTGTAATATCTTAGTGCTACTAGTTGATTGATATGTAGTCGTGACAACATGGTGGCAACTTTACGCTACTAGTTGATTCTTGGAGAGAATGGTAGTAGGTTAGTGCTACTATTTGATTGCATCATAGTCATATATACTATGGAAGAGGATGGATCTAATGATTACATTGTGGTATTCATGGGGCTACTAAATGATTTCATAGTAGTTAGTGGACTACTAGAAGAAAAAATCATGGAAGAATACCTCCCTAGCTAAGAGAGAGTGTTGATGTTTTGGTAGCTTCGGGAGCTATTCTTTCCTAGACAACTTTTCTTAGAGAAGAATAAGATTAGAAGAAGTGAAAGGAGGATCATTGAAAAAATGAAGAACACTGAAGAAAAAAATAAAGTGAAATAGAAGACCAAAGAAGGAAAGTCGGCCCATGAGAAATAATAATAAAGTAGAAATATAATTTCTAGGAAGAGAAGTCGTCCTACATAAATAATAAAGTAAATTTGAAGACCCAGAATAAGAAATCGACCCCGGACATGCGCCTAGATTAGTATAAATACAAGTCCGATTCAGTTCATTTGTACAGACACATTTATCCTTTTGCAATGTGCACTAGGCAGTTTCAGCTGCAGTTGTAACAACTTTTCTATTTCTGGTTTCTGGTTCTCTTAAAGAGTGCACTCTACTTGGGAAGGATATTCTTGGTGGATCATGGTGGTTTCTCTTACGTGCTACCTCTTGAAGAGTTGCGATAATGTTGTGTGGTGCTTCCTAGTTGCTTCGTCCCAATTGCGGTTGCAGTTACAATTGTGATTGAAGTGCAGTTGCAATTGCAGTTGCCCGTTGCCAGTTTTGTGGTAGGTTATCTTTATCTAGTGATGCACCTATCTTGTGTGAGTTCTGTGGTGCTGCTCATTGTCTACCCTCACTAGGGTTTGACAAGAAGAAGAGATAAGTATTTTTTATCAGGGTTTCTTCATTGTTGGTTTTCTCTAGTGAATAGAGCTTGTTCATGGTTGTATTGGAATATTCTCCCCGAAAAACGTTGGTTGGTTTTTTCCCCGAGTTTGGGGTTTTCCTAGGAAAAATCTTTATGTCATCTTATGCCTGTTTATCTACTGCTTATATATATATATATATATATATATATATATAGTGGGGGAATAGACATAGGGTCAATACCCGTCCACTACCACTATAACCCTAGGTGCGCCACACAGCCCACAAGCATGGAGCACAAGTAAATCGGGGTGAAAATCGAACTTGAGACCTCCTTTACATATTTCCTTCCATTTACATGACACTTTCCAATCGGTCTACACCCCTGCGGGTTACTTCTTATATATTTCAATATATGGTTATTGAATATTAAAATAAGATAATTTTTTTTATGGTAAATCTAAAGTTAACAAAACTAATGAATATATAACACTCAGTAGTTGCATTAGGGGGGAAAGGTTTGCGTGGATTCATTGAGTTGGAATTTGAGTGCTGAATATGACCTAGATCTTGAAAAACATGGAGGGAAGCTTCCATTTCATCCATTCTTCAAGCTAGAGAAGAGATGGAAGCCTCAAATTCTCCATACTTTTCCTCGATTGAGCAGGAAATTCTCGCCATCATTTATTCAAACTCTCTGGGCTTAGCCATTAATCATTGAAGGACTACATTGTTTGCTTGTCCAACCTCTTCACGATACCTACAATTTTTATTGAGATCACTTGTAGGGCGATCCATAGGGAATACCTAATTACTAACCTTGAAACTACTCCAATCGAATGTGAAAACCGAACAAGGAGAGCAAGGAATGAAGAGAATTAAAAGAATATCGCCATAATTATTTGACATCAAAAAGAGAGAAAATATGAACCTAATATTCTACTGAGGAAGTCAAGGGGAGGAGCTGAAATGATCCCCTAGAAGAATCCCCAATTCCTTTCCCTCGAAGCAGAGACTAGCAAGGAAGAGCACTCATAGAATCAAAATTTATCCCCCTAGAACGATACTCTGAATCCCACGTAAAAGTGTCCTTGTTGAACCATGTGTATTCAACATCCAATACACAAATATAATTTCCATTCATTGGCTCTTCTTTCTGCTTAAAGGGTTTGAATCACTTGAGTCAATAGGAGACCTCACACAAGCTTCATTAAACCTTACACAAAGACCACCATCTTTGGCATATTTTAAGGCAGTCCAAAGTACGAGGGCTATACAACTAGTGAGAAGAATAGGAGAGATCACATCACATCATGAGGAAGGGTTTAGGGGATGAGGAAAACCACTTTTTCCATTATTTAAATTTATTTCACCTTGATCCATTCTATACCCTTCTTTTTACCAAAGGCCACCATGGGGGTTTAGACCTGTCTTGACGTGAAAAAGGTTGATTTCCTCAAATCCCTGGATTAGGATGGTGATTCGTTGAAGAATACAAGTTAGAAGACTGTTTTCCATGAAGTTTTTGTGGATAACTCCCTTGACGATTAGCATTAAGTCTCTGAAGACAAAGAGTTGAGGGATATTGTGTTCTCCTACCAGTTCTAAACCTACATACAGAGCATAAGATTCTACAATATTATTTTTCATTGTCCCTAATTGCCAAAAATAATGAAACGTTGTATTATTAAAGAGAATTCCACCTACACTTGCTACCCCAAAATCAGATTATTATTATTATTATTATTAAAAATTTAAAAATTTATTTTAAATCACAATTTTAAATTATTCTATAACTATTTATTATTATTAACAATATAACCCTAACCACTATATTAACTCCTTAGTAAGATAACTCATTAGATGGTTTAAGAGCATTAGAAGGTAAAATCGATGCAAACTCCATGGAAAGTGAAGGCATGATGGACACTATAATGATCCTTAGGTCGTATAAAAGGCCATGCTCTTTGAGTTGGATACACCCATGGCATTCAATTATACATATTACACACTTTAGACAGAAACACCCTCGGGGTTAAAATATACGTACTAACATAGACATTGGTTAATTTGTGTAAGCTTTTTTTGGTGTCATACTCAAGTATTGAAGTAAATATCTTAATATATTTTGGTAGTCAAATTATGCTCAAATATGATATTTTCTACTATAATTTGGACCTATTATCTAGTTGCTTCTTATCATCTTAGATATAATACTTATTTGATTTTACAAGTTATCTTCTTCCGTACCTTCACCTAAGGGGGTATGCTTTTGGGTGCTTCCGTGCCCATATGGTACTACAAACGATGTGAGTGGTCAGCCTTTGTAAATATTTCTATCTTTACAAAATATCTCAAATGTGGATGAATTGTGTACCATAATGTAAGGAGGATCTTCTTTCCTTGTACTATAGTACAACAATGTTTGTGGTGGGTCTTCGTACTTGATGCAAATGGATGCTTACGTTGTCTTCACAAAATATCTCAGTTTCATATAAATACTTTTTTAGTTTTGTTTCACGCAACAGATATTAGGCTATCACTATGATTTCTATTATGTGGTCCARTAGGTTTGAGCTTATATGTTCTCAAAGATATATGATAATATAAAAAGTTAGATTTTGAAAAAAAAAATCTATCATATTTAATATTATTTAKATATTTAATATAATTTAGARAATATTAAAAGTTWTAGTTTTCATTTTTAAATAAAAATATYACATTATATAAATCTATTAATGATTATGTGATGAAATGTTTTCCTGCCTAATTAAATTTAAAACATACCTTATAAAATTATACAAAATATAAATATAAAATTATATAATCATTTTAATTTGATATTAAGATCTCACATATCAAATTGTCATAAAAACTAATTTATCATTAGTAAACTAAACTTATCCACCATATTGATAACTTCTCATTATTATACTCAACTTTCACTTCTCACTCAACTTGTCCACTATGACAGTAATGGAAAACCAAAACTTCATGTTGTTGGATTTCTTGTAATAAGTTAAGCATCTTCATGGGTTAGGTTCCTAAAAGTAAATCGGACATCTTCATGATAATTTTGACTAACTATATAAGTTTTCCATGTTTTGTTTCGTCTTCTTGTTGCCATAAAAAATGATGGAGAACGATATTCTTACTTCAACAAAGTGGCCTTTTTTTATTCGTAGTTGAGTCATTCAAATTCAACATTCCATTATGTTGAGTTATTAAACTCTATATATATATGTCATATGTGCGTTGTTGCAGCATGGAATCTTAAATAATGTATTTTGTTGTCACAAACCAATAACATTTATTTTAAATTTTTAAATGGTCTTTTTCACGAGGATAGTTGGTTGTATACAAAATGTTGATTTTAATCTTATCACTTTTAGTATAAGAATTATTTAGAACTTTCCATTGGTAGATTTGAGAAGAAAGAAAAAAGATGCATTTACTAACATTATGTAATATTGTGTACTTATTTTCAAAATAAAAAGAGTGAACATTAATTTTTGTTTATTAAATATATTGATCATTTTAACTTATTTTTAATTTATGATATTTTTTATTAATTTTCATAATATAAATTGTAATGGTTTGATGATACTTATAGAATGTATATAACATTCTAGTTGTATATTTATTTCCATTGCATATTTATTACTTAGAAAAAGGTTTGAAAAGGTTTTATGTCCTAAAATAATTAGGATTTATGATACTGAAGGAGAGGTATTATTCATGTTCTAAATTAGTACACTTCCTAGATTGGTATGAGGCTGAGATATTTTCTCAACCAAGCATATTGTGATATCAAGGCAGTACACTTTTGGTGTGCTTAATTATATCTACTCTCCCTCTCACATTTACCAATATTAAGTATCTTATATATAATGTATTTCAACACAATAGTAATCCAATGTTTTATAAAATGTTCATAAAACATTTTATGAACATTGTTCCTATTTTTAAAAATGGGGATAAAAACATTCCCTCTAATTATAGGACCATTATGATTAGCCCGATTTTAGCCAAGCTTTATGGAATCATTTTGG